>CAVLJG010000001.1:3139194-3390414 GCA_963669975.1 Acanthoscelides obtectus | reverse complement strand
GCGCGTTGGAGAATGCGTAGCACATCAGGGTGCATCCACACATTATTAAAGGTCAAAGGGCTTTAAAGCAGTGCAATCATTTTGAAATTTTTAGCATTTACTAATTATGCTTCATTAAGTACTTATTATACAAAATTTTATTAAAATAAAACCATTTAAACTGGGTGTTCGGATTTATATGTCACTTAGTATATGTGCATTCATTTCGGACGTGATGAAGCTTCTCAAGCAGAAATACGTATTGCTCGGGTTACCCTTTTTTTCTGCTTGAGTCTTTTGTTTCGTTCTTTTTGAGGAATTGCCCCTTATCTTTTCTATTTGTTATGTACCTTTCTCCGCATGTCCCAGCTCAAAAACCTAACACTGGTCCGGAATGCTGTTGAAGAAACTCAAATTGGGCAGATAATAATAATAATAATAATAATAATAAGCGTCTTTATTAAATAATATATACAATACATGTGTATATATATATATAAAGTGCAACTGTAGTGGCGAAGTTTAGCAATATACTACTCTAACACTTAACCACTAAAGTTAAGTTAACTCAGGTAAGATACTCATGTGAAACTATACAAATGGTATTTTACTAGACAGAAAAACAATAAAAACTCAACTGCAAGTATTCCGTACCTCTTGGGAGTCTGTTGCGACCCTGGCAAATTATAGGAAAGTACTTGATAAAATCCCCGGTTTTTGAGCTAATATGCTCGACACTATCCGCAGCAGTAGCGACGCTACGGGTAGGGTTCAAAGATTTAATCGCAGCAATTTTCTCTCAAGAGAGCAATGGCGAGTTCGCACGTAATTGCTTTCAGCTGCTCGTCGGCCGCACACTGAGGAGCCTTATAGCTTTATGTACAGCAGAACGGGTGATGCATTGGCGACTGGCTATACAAATTGTTTATACAGTATACAGGGTGTAAACGTTATGGTAGTTATTATTGAAATGGATAATAGGGGGCGGTCAAAACAAGTCAAAGAGTTCATATGACCCATGGTTTTTAGTGAATATATAACGTCCTATTTTTTTATATCAAATATCTTAAACGGCATTGAACCTATATTAATAAAATTTTGCATATTAAATTTCCCTAGGACCCTAGAAACAGCTCAAAGCTGGTGGGATGGCTACAAAATTATGTTCACGATTTTTTTAACTCTTGTATTTTTTTAAAAGTAAACACCTTGAAATCTTCCCATCTCTTTTGTTTTTTTAGCTAAACAATTTCATCTATACTCAAATATTATATTACTTATTTTGCACCTGAGTTAAGCTCATTCCTATCACTTGTTGTGGTAAAAACAGTGTTAAACTTGTTTTATAAAAATTTTGCAAAATATTACACAATTTTTTTAACATGATCCAACGGAAGATGGGGAACGTGTAAAAAGGTTTGGGTTTTTAATTTTTATCATATCAAAATAATATTCTCAAAGTCGCTCAGAATTCTAAGATACTCTACGAATAGGAAGTTGTTCTTTGATTGGAACGCAATGAAGCGATCTATTTGACCTAATTTGTGTAATGTTAGTATTGGTTGTCGTCTGTTGTCAGAATGAGGCATATTATCCTAGATTGTTTAACTTTTGAGCTGAATAAATAGTCCCACATACCGTCAGAAAGAAATACTGTTAGAAACTAATCCATGGCAAGCAGAAAACCTAAAATCAAATGCTGGACATGCTGGACCATAGATTTTTGTCTCAATGACTTTGTAGTTTACAACTTTAAGTGCTTTATATCGACCACAATCTTACTAATTTTTATAATCTAATCTAAAACGTTTTTAAATTGGGTAATTATCAAATGAATGGCATTAAGTTTTTATAAGTTAAGTCAAAATTTGTAGTCAGTAAGTAAGTTTCTTTGAATTAAATATTTAAAACACACATGACAACAGCGCGTCGGTCTTTCATCACTCTTATCGAACCGGCAATCGATCGCAAACGGTAGCAGTGGTTAGTATGTTGTTTTGTTTTTGTTCGCGTACGTCGTCGTGTTTATTTACAATGTTCTCGAATCAAGAGTTCGCCGACATGTTGTTAGTTTACGGTGAAGTTCGTCAGAATTCAAATATTGCAGCCAATAACCTACCAGAACTTTTAGAACAGACCTACAGACAACATGCCTTTACAACGGAGACAGTATTTGTGGTTTCTTCATGACGGGGCACCACAACACATTCTTAGAGGCGTCATTCAGTGTTTGAATGAACATTATCCAAATCGTTGGATCAGTCGAAATGCTCCTGATCGTCGAAAATGGCCAGCAAGATCTCCTGACCTCAATCCGATGGATTTCTGGTATTGGGGAGAACTTAAAGGGATGGTTTATGGGGCTGGTCCAATAACAACTGAAGCAAAACTTCGCGAAAAAAATTTTAAAGTGGCTAAAATAATAAATGGACAACTTCGAGGACCCAGAGTAAGAAGAAACTGGATTCGTCGAAATGAAGCTTGCGTGGAAAGTGGAGGACGACATTTTGAACACATTCTTTAAATACAAAAAAGTGCAGTGTGGGTTTTAAAAACAAAAACAATGTATGTATCAAAATTGTGTTTCCTATTTGTGGATTTTTTTAATACTTTCAATAAACTTTCAAACACCAGGTGAAGCGCTGAGACAGTTAGTAGTAATTCCGTTTTTTAATTGTTTGCATTTTACGAGTACATTATAAAATAATAAAATAATAGCTAAGAGCCAAAAATAACAAACTCCATCTTTATTTACACTGCGTTCCGTCTGGCTTTGCAGCGGTGTCAGATTTTATTTTACTTTAAAGGCGCTTTTCTGTAGAAAATGCCGTTTTGACCCCTATTTAAATAATGACTATCATAACGTTCACACCCTGTATTACCCTTTCTGGCATGGGGCCATTCTCGACATTTGTACTTTCCCTACAGGCTGCGTTCGTAAACTGTTACAGAGTATACTTTGTACTACTACTATTACTACTACTACTACTACTACTACTACTACTACCTGCTACTACTTCTATTACTACTACTACTTTAACAATTCTAGCCTTCGTAATTATTTGTAGTTATCCTTGCACCACTTCTAGAAGTAGTTTTTGGAGATGGGGATAAATACTGTGACAAACAGTGCTGTTGGCGCACAAGCCGCTTGGCGGCGTCTGTGAGGGCCGTGACAGTGGCTCGCCTTCTAGATCGACGCGAAGTGACCTCTAATATTCTAGATGTCGCCTTGCGGTTCACCAGACCTTTCTCGAAGCAGCAATGGGGACTATATACAGGATGTCCGCAAAGTTGGGGTTGTCCTTTTCAGAAACAACTACCCTTGAAATAACAAAGGTAATGTGTCCGAGGGCGACCAAGTAAAAAAAATAAAGGAAAAAGTACTCACTCTCCAGTTGACGAGAAGGGCTAAGTACGTCTCTGCCCGAAATCATACCGCTCCAACAGAAACTGAAATCAGCTGATGCGCTACCGAGCAGACGCCGGCGGTGGTGCAGACCACGAACAGAGGTAAGAAATATGACGGCGTTGCCGCGTTTTCAGTTTTTAGGTAAACGTACTTTATAGGTATTGTTCGAAGTTATCGCCGTTTGATTCAAAAACACAGGTGCGTGCACGACGTAGCCAAGCATCGGTGCAGGCTTTCAGAATGGAGTCCCTCCCCCGAATGAAAGCACCAGCTTGTTCAATTCTGAGACGAAGTTCGTCAACCGAATGCACTTCAGTTTTGTACACTAAGCGTTTCATTTCTCCCCAAAGCAAACAATCACATGGTGTTAAGTCTGGAGATCGCGGAGGCAACGCTACGGGTCCATTACGTCCGATCCACCTATTCGAAAATAATTCATTCAAAAACTCACGCACTTCGCGTGTAAAATGGGGCGGTGCACGGTCGTGCAGAAACCACATTGATTGTCTTACACTTAATGGCACATCTTCTAACAAGGAAGGCAAAATGTTGCGTAAAAAGTCTAGGTATTGCATCCCGTCCAATCGATTTGGGAGAATAAATGGTCCAATGAGCATACCGTTCACCATGCCAGCCCAAACATTCACCGAAAATGTTTGTTGAAAATGTGCTCGGCGGATAGCGTGCGGATTTTCTACTGACCAAACATGAGTGTTGCGAAAGTTATTCACCCCATTACGCGTGAACGTAGATTCGTCTGTCACCAATATGCACTTCAAAAAGTCCGGATTATTGTCATGTTGATGCAACAATCACTCACAAAACCGCACTCTTGCTGGAAAATCGTCAGGTTGAAGGGCTTGTACACGTTGGACGTGAAACGGATACAGCCCCTCTTCACGCAGCGTTTGCCACACTTTAGTTTTTGATACTTGCACTTCTCTAGCCACGTCTCTAGTGCTTCTCGTCTACGCGATTCAGTAGTTCTTCCTCAACTTGCACCATTCGTGGTTGTCTAGGCCTCCCACTGTGCCCACCTCGAAATTCCTCCAAATGGCCCGTATCCCTGACTCTCTGGACCAGGTACATAAATCTGCGGGGCCTTGGATGATGTCGTCTAGGAAAACGATCTGTATACACTCGCGAAGCCTCTGTAGCATTTTGAAGACATTCGCCATAAATTAACTACATATCAACGAGTTCATTATTGGTGTATGAATGTGCCATTATTATTTTTTTAAAACGCAATCGATTACACGGGTTTGTTTACCTATACACGCGTGACCGTAACCGACGGTTGAAGGTTGCATACTGACCTGACACACTGACCCCGACCCAGTTCTGTCGTCGGGTTGAGCCAGTGACCTTGTACCACTCGGTGATGTCGCGGGTCGCGGCTACAGGACGGTATTCAGATATTTTTGATGTTACAGAGCTCTTTATCTCGGTTCCCTTAAGACATTGGTGTATATGGTACTAAGAAAAATTGCTTATGTTTTCAAGATCTACACGTCGTGTAAAGGAAAACCCCAACTTTGCGGACACCCTGTATATAACTCGGCGGCCGGGAGATGGAAGCAGAGTACTGAATACGGTAGAGTAGCAGAGCGGAGTGGAGTATAGTGCAGTCAATGGCGACATAAGAATTAGTCAGACATAAATAATGGCGTACATAAATGTTCTATCAAGTTTTAATCCACAACCAAAAGAACCCAGAAAAACGCTACAATACTAAGACATCTAGTAACTGTTCTGATCCGAAATTCGGATTTAGCGTCGCCAAATACATAGGAATATCATGGCCTGTCTCACGACTCTCGACCAATTTTTTGTCTGAAGGTCATTCTTTTGGTCGAAGCCGCTGTTAGGCTTTCAACACAACCTTCGGCCGACGCCGAATGTTTGGCCAAACAAAAATCTGAGTTGTGTTACAAGAATAAACTGGTCGAATAACGAACGTTTTGTAGGTTGTAATTCCGGTTTCAATGTTTTGGATCGAAACATGTTAAAACGTGATAATTGGATGATTCAGTCTGTTGCATTGTATGCAAGTCTTGATAATTAGAATGCGCTGAGAACTTGGCACTGGTAATATATGTCAGTTAAATTGGAGCAACGTTTTACGTTAACATATGAAAGTATCTTACATTGCGACACCTAGAAAATTGCAGAATTCGAAGTACGAAGTAAATTAAATGATGAGACTGACTTTTTTTTAATTTGTTTATTCAAATATAATTACAATGTTATATTGTCGCCCTCAAAATAACTTACTTCTGAAGCCACACAGCGCTGGAGACAGTTCTTCCACGCCTGGAACTCCAAAAGTGGAATGACCTTCAGCTGGTCAGTTACAGCCATTTGAATGTTTCCAACTGCCCCAAAATGAGTTTCATAAAAAATCAAATCATTCGAGCGTGTTCAAACTTGTACTGAACACAGATCACATCTTCGCCTGTCTCCCTACCAAGGCCGGCGCCTCCGTTGTTGCCAGATCGGACGGTACGTTGCCAGACTCAGACCTCGTATTTTAGGAAATATACCGAACATTTCGGAAATTTTTTCTGGCGCACATACGCTTCTGGTATTAAAAATTGTGCAATCCTTAACGACTTGCTGTTAGAAAAGACATTTCCAATAAAAAACATTACTTGAAACGGAAGCTTAACGTCGCATATGCCTTTTTTCAGCAGCCTATCTGGAGGAGGATTCTTGATGTTTTTCGTCTGATTGTTACAGTGTGTGTAGAGATGACTGAAAAACAATGTTATGAGTTTCTTTTTTGCCAACAAAGCATTTTTGTGAAAAACTCAATTTGCTGCAAAATGCGGTTTTAAGAAAATCAAGAAAGTGATAAGAATAAAAGTGGAATTTTGACATACATTTTTAGGGCTGTACTAATATTTGCTAACAAGTTACGATTGAAGGAAAATGCACAATAAGATGCACAAAAAATGCATTTTTACTGCTCCAAAAAGACTGTTGTAAGTAAGGGACATGTGACATTTTCAAAATTATACAATCATATATTATACAGGGTGTCCCAGAAGTCGACGTCAAGCCGAAACCGGGTGATAGGCAAAGTCATAACAGCTATCCGAAAAATATTTAAAAAAATTTTATGTATGTGTTTTGAAAATTATAGGTCTTTGAAAAAAATATTGAAATTTCACACCCTACGGCAGTCTGTCAACTCCTGTTACTACAAATATTAACTTTATTTGGATTTTATTTTTACAATGTAATGATGAATAATGCATCCTCAAACTGGTGTCTCAACCTTACTGCCAACTTTTCTCGTTCAGGAAAAATTGCCACTTATTTCCCAAGCAAGTATTCCAAAGTAAAACTTTGCTCAACTTTAACTGGCTGTACTGGAAAAAAATGTACTACGAGAGTTTGGCAAGTAACCTTAAAAGTTGGCGCATTTAATAAGGATTCCAAAATAGTATAACACTTAGGGCCGGTATTATAAAAGCTGCTCTTGACCGAAGGTTGTTCAACCACCGGTTGAAATTCAACCGCCGGCTGAGAGCTGGTCGGTATTATAAAGCAACTTACAACCATAAGTTGGCTAACCGAGACTTGACGCTCGTTAAGGTATGTTGGCTACACTGACATTTTGATTTGACCCAATGAAATGCGAGTTATTTGGCGGAAGAAACAAACGTCATTTGCCAGGAATGTCAATTCTCTATTTTCCTCCGCTATTTATCGTTTTATTTGTGAATTAAAGTTATTTAATATGTCTACGAGAAGCAAAAGAATAATATATTCAGAAGCTGATTGTCATACGCTTGTGGATATAATTATTTCTCATAAGAATATTATCGAATGTAAGAAAACAGATGCCACAACTTGGAAAGAGAAGGTGAGTGATTATTTCTATAAATTCTTAGTAAAAAATCTACATGTGGAGTATATTTTAGATAACTGCATGGGCAAAAATAGCAGATATTTATAATGCCACTACTATGGAGCCAAGAACAGCTGAACAGTTACGTTGCAAATACGATAACCTAAAAAAAGAAGTGCGCAAGCTCGAGGCTCACAAAAGACAAGCGTTATATCAGACTGGTGGTGGTGTGAGCGAACCTGATATAAAAGGTTCACTTAAATTATTGTATGCTAAAATTAATAGTATAATTAGCTTCTCAGTCCAGGGTTTAGAGCCTAGTAATGGTGATAGCGATTTGGTGATGGATGTAGTAGAGAAGGGACAGCCTAGTATGTATAATAATTTAATATTCTATAATGATTTCAGCATATGCAAAATTATATTTCAGATACATTGCAGCAAGCTTTAGAAGAAGATATTCTATTTGATAACCTGCCAAAAGAGACAGTTGCTGAACAAAAAAATGGTATACATTGTCTTATGTTTAATAATATACTCCCTATATTTATATTTTAGATATTTTTAAGAATAGTGAATCTGAAGTAAAAGAAAACGAAATGGTGACAGAAACAAAGAAAGATCCTGAAATTAAGAAAGGTAGTACAAATCAATGGTCTGTACATTTTCCATTATTATATGACTATATATATTTCAGACTGGTCAGATTACACTCCTAAAATGTTACGAAGCAAAAGACATAGAGTATTACAAGTGAAGAGAAAGGCAACTGATCACCAAAGTGAAGATGATAAACAAAATTTAAAGAGGAAATTAATGGAGGAGGAAGCCCAAAGAAATAAGGAATATCATATTGCACGTATGGAACGAGAAGCAGAAATCCATAAGTACAAAATAGAAAATATAAGATTGCAAAATGCAAAATTGCTATTGGAGATAGAGTTGCTAAAAAAACAATTATAAAGGAAATAAAAGTTTAGTTATACTGTTAAAAACTTGTATTATTTATTCATATATTTCATTTCTAATTGTCAACATAAATATCTCTATAGAGAACTATGATTTGTGCGCCATAACATATATACTTCAATGAAAAGGACATATACATATAGAACAAAAAGTATAAATAATAAAACAATAATATAATTTTTATTGTGCCTGCTCTAACAAATTTGAAAAATATAAAATAAATTCTTCTCGAAAGTTATGATTTCCATCTCCAACTGGAACATTTTCATGTATGGGTTCATTGCCAATTAGAGTATTAGGATCTACTATTGGATCTGGCTCTTTCATATCGATGGCCAGGTTATGTAATATGGCACAAGCGACAATAATGTTCTTTGCAGTGCCAAGTGAGACCCTTATTCCAAGTGATAAAATAGGAAACCTTCTTTTTAATACTCCAAATAATCGCTCAATTGGGTTCCGACTTCTAATTTGTGCCTCATTAAAAAGTTGTTCACTGTTTGTTCTGGGATTTGCAATTGGAGTAATTAAGTATTTTTTTAAACCATAACCTGAATCTCCAAGCAGAATGGCATTTCCAAATTCATTTTGTTCAAGTCGACCTTGTAATCTGCTGTTAGCAAATATTGTTTGATCGTGGCTTGAGCCTGGCCATCGTGCAACAATATCCCTAATTTTTAGCTCTGAGTCACCTACTACTTGCACATTAAGAGAAAAATAGCCTTTTCTATTTCTAAAATATTCAGCATTTTCCCCTCCTACAAAAATACGAGAGTTACTTATTATTACAAACCTAGTGCAAAAATAATCACCTGGTGAAATTATTTTTATATGAGTGCAATCAATAGCTCCTACAACTCGAGGAAATCGAGCAATTGAATAGAACTTATGTTTAGTTTCTTCTATTTCTTGTTGGGTCCTTGGCATATATATAAATTCTGGAGCCAATGTTGCAATCATTTTAACTATTTTCTTTACAATCTGACCTGCTGTGGACTTATGTATACCTGCAAAGTCACCAATTGTTTGCAACATGCATCCAGTAGCACAAAATCTCAAGGCAAGAAGTATTTGTTGCATTGATGTTATCGCACAGTTCCTAAAAACAACAAATTTAAAACATACTCGTCATTTCATGCAATTTACATTTTGTATAATTACCGGTTAGTTTTCGGTGCTATCTCATTCCGAAATCTTTGCTCTAGCATTACGACCGTATCCTTGCTTAATCTAAATCTGATTCGAAATTCCTCGTCGCTCCAACGGGTGAAATGATCCATTCTTGCTCTAAAATTGCGAGGTGCCCTGGTTCTAGGTTCTTCACTCTCATCAGAATCCGACGATTCGTTACTACTATCTGCCCAAACTAGTCTGCTATGCAAATTTAATTCAGTTTCTGGTGATGATGATGGAGATGCCATTTTTTGACAAATAATTTTGTAACTTCATAAACATAAACACACTAATCACAATTTCGTTATTTGAGGTTAGAATGCCGCTTTAAACCTTCGGTTGACAGTTCAACCTGAGGATAGGTTCGAGTTGACTGAACGAGCGCTCAACCCGCGGTTCAACCTTCGGTTATCGTTTATAATACGTAAAGTGCGGTTTGAGTCGAGTTTGACATTCAACCTCCGGTCAACTAGACATTATAATACTGGCCCTTAGAAGGTTACTCGTTAACTTATGCACAATTTTTATTTGAAGAAAAACTGATGAAAATTTTTCAAAATTTCCTAATTAAACAGCGATTATGAAAACGCACAAGGACCCTTAAGGATAACTGTTTGCACAACAGTGAGCGTCAAAATGCTGCTGATGATGATTTACCTTTACAGCAAATGCTCAAACTGTTTTCCTTCAGCCGCAATACACGCTCGACATCTTCTTAAAAAAGATCGGGTTATTAAACGAGCGAATCCACGGTTATTAACAAACTCAGCTGCTTCCAATAGTCTTTGCCGTAGCTCAGCTACATTTTGAATCGGCTTGAAATACACTTTTTCTTTTACAGTTCCCCAGTAAAAAAAATCTAACGGATTCAAGTCTGGTGACCGGGCTGGCCACGGCATTGTACCAGACCGCCCTATCCATCTGCCTGGAAAGTTTTGATCGAGATACTCTCTCACTGAGAGTGCATAGTGCGCTGGGCAGCCATCATGCTGAAACCACATGTCCCTGTAAATACTCAGTGACACGTCCTCCAATAAATTTACTAAATGATTTTGCAAAAAACCTAAATAAACCTCAGCAGTCAAAGTCTCTGGGAACTCAAACGGACCGATTATTTTACCATTTAAAATTCCTGTCCAATGGTTTATCTTGAAGCGATATTGAGATTTATCTTCTCTCATCAAATGTGGGTTTGCTACGTGCCACTCGTGTAAGTTATGCAGGTTCATGTACCCATCTTTCTTAAATGTGGTCTCATCTGACCATAACATTTTTTCAAAGAACCGTGGATCTTCCCTGTGACATTTTAACATTGTGCGACAAAAAGCAACTCGGGGCTAATCCCGGGGCAGAAGAGCTTGAACACGCTGTACGTGTTATGGATGGAGCACGTTTTTTTGCAAGATTCTATGGGCTGTACTTTTGGGCACACCTGTTTTTAGTTCTATTGCACGCACTGAAGTACTCGGGTCTTCTTCGACAGCTCCTAGCACCACGTCTTCGTAAGGAAGGAAAGATCTTCCCTCACCGTGTGATTGGTTTGGTAGTTGGCCCTCTGAGAACAGTAAGCGGTGTACATTTGTGAACACTCGATGATCTGGATGACGAGCTGCATTCGGGTACCTCTCACAGTAAAGTCTCGCTGCAGCACTAGCGTTGCATCTGCATTCCCCATAAATGAGGTGCATGTTAGCATATGCTTGTACGGTGTACACGGACATAGCGCCACTGCACAATCACACTATCAAAGATAGTCTAAGGAAAGCAAATGTTGTTTTGAAGAGCAATTAAACAGTCCAAAACCAAATCACAAGCGATCAACAGTCCAGTTCACGAATCCAAAATTAGTAACAGTACGAAATCAACAAGCACGAACATGTAAAGATGCGCAGTAAGCGAAGGAGTACTGATCGGTATCAAAGTGTGCAGTAGCAAGTAAGTGATGTGCTTCATCCATACCACATACAGCGTGTTCAACCTCTCCTGCCCCGGGATTATGAGTCCCGAGTTGCTTTTTGTCGCACAATGTTAGAAAGACACAGGAAAGATCCACAGTTCTTTGAAAAAATTGTATGGTCGGATGAGACCACATTTAAGAAAGATGGGTACATGAACCTCCATAACTTACACGAGTGGTACGTAGCAAACCCACATTTGATGAGAGAAGATAAATCTCAATATCGCTTCAAGATAAACCATTGGACAGGAATTTTAAATGGTAAAACAATCGGTCCGTTTGAGTTCCCAGAGACTTTGACTGCTGAAGTTTATTTGGAAAACAGTTTGAGCATTTGCTGTAAAGGTAAATCATCATCAGCAGCATTTGGACGCCCACTGTTGTGTAAACAGTTATCCTTAAGGGTCCTTGTGCGTTTTCATAATCGCTGTTTAATTAGGAAATTTTGAAAAATTTTCATCAGTTTTTCTTCAAATAAAAATTGTGCATAAGCTAACGAGTATTCTTCTAAGTGTTATACCATTTTGGAATATTTATTAAATGCGCCAATTTTTAAGGTTACTTGCCAAACTCTCGTAGTACATTTTTTTCGAGTACAGCCAGTTAAAGTTGAGCAAAGTTTTACTTTGGAATACTTGGTTGGGAAATAAGTGGCAATTTTTCCTGAACGAGAAAAGTTGGCAGTAAGGTTGAGACACCAGTTTGAAGATGCATTATTCATCATTACATTGTCAAAATAAAATCCAAAAAAAGTTAATATTTGTAGTAACAGGAGTTGACAGACTGCCGTAGGGTGTGAAATTTCTATATTTTTTTCAAAGACCTATAATTTTCAAAACACATACATAAATTTTTTTTAAATATTTTTCTGATAGCTGATATGACTTTGCCTATCACCCGGTTTCGGCTTGACGTCGACTTCTGGGACACCCTGTATAACAAACTGACCATTCCAATTGCATTATTTGTTGACAATCAAATAAGTTACGTGCTTTTTTTCTATATTTTTAGTGAAAACTAATATAACTATATAAAATGCAAAGCCTAGGTATAGTAGCGTACCAATAACATATAGCATACTGGCTTATATAATTTCCTATGTTTGTCCCACAACATTAAATATCTCACAAAATTACACCGGCACTGACTGGAAATAAATTCGTATAATATCGTAACATTCATGAGCACCTTTTGAAAAATACACTAATAACCAATTTTATCTGACAGCTTGAGTCCAATGAGTACCAGAGAGAAAGTTCATTACTGCGTTGCCTAGCAATGCTGTCGCTGCAATCTACCGCCTTGCCAACATGTTGCACCAGTGCCTTGAATTAAGATTCATGTTGAAAGGATGCATTAGTTTATTCTCCAAATGTTCGAACAATGCTCCTTCCAGGGATTGACAGTAGAAACCTGTACGAACATTTTCAGATTCCACGACCTTCTGCGACGCCTTTGTTAGGCACTTCTCGATCTTCAAACAAATTTGGCTTTCCCTGTATATCAATTGTTCGTAAGTTCGCTGACTAAGATTATGAGCACTTTTACTAAGCCATATTTCTGCTAGATCTACCGCGAGTATCGGCCAGATATTCGACCTTTTTTGATCAAATACCTAATATCCGGTCTTCAGATAACGAAGTTGTTCGATTATATTGGTGTTTGATCACTGAAAAGCTACAACCAACCACTGCGTGATGGCATTATCGAAATGCCCTTGGGCAATATCCTATTTGGTTTGATTTTGCTCCTCTACAAGCAAGTTTATCGCTTCCAATGGAGATAAGACAGGAAACGTGCTTTGTCATCTTATTAACGCGGAATTACGTCGCCCTTTAGAATGTTAAAACGTTGAACGAATGCATTGCTTAAGAGGACGCATCACATCTGTATTACTACAACCTCGAAAATGATTTTTTCTCTGTAATGACTTAGAAAAGGTAGGAGGCAGAATGTATGTTCGAAAAGACACGCCGAAAAGGCCGGATGGTGAAGTTGCATTCAAAAATCGAATATAAATGTAAACAGTGTGTTCCGTACTCAAATGGACATAGTGAAATGGTAGAGAGTGTTGGCCAATGAATTCGGATACTACATTACATTGCGTGTCGCCGAATTTACCTAGTTTTATTATTAACATAATAATAATACTCACAGGTGGAAACATCTACCTTCATTAGGCTTGTGCCGCTCTTTGGAAATTATCTAAGAAGCACCATGTCTTTAAATCGTCTAACCACACTTATGCGCACACCCATATTTTTAAAAAGTAACACTAATTTTTCAAATTTAATGACAGGTATGTCGAAAAATTGACACTGATCTTTACTATAGACTATGAGTATTAGGAGATATACATATCATTGACTGGTTCCTTCTATTCTAGTTTCAAGGTATACTTTATCTGAAGTCACTTGAAACACTGTGAAATACCGGGTGCTTTTTATATATTATCTATATTTAACACGCTCTGTTGCTGCAAAAATCGCCAAATTTCGCAGCAAATATCCCCCGTATAAGATCACCGGTCCACGTGGAGTAAAGCACGCCTATGCGTGGACGTAGCCAATGAGAAAGCGTGTATTTCAGAGCTCCGAACAAGTGCAGGTGGCTACTGAAAATTGAACCAGTTTAGCCAGTGCCGTGTAGCGGTGAATAAACGTGTTTTCTTTAGTCTGTCCGTGTTTTTTCATAGATTTTATTAGTTTGTGTGTTTTTGACTTTTGAATACTCAGTTTACTTGTTGATTTAATTGTTGTGTTGATTGTTCTTGTGTGTCCTAAATATGGCTCTTTGGAGACCTTGGGAAAATGCTCCAAGCCACGAGGAGATAGTTGATGAACCTGTGCAGGCAGAATTCTTTCATAAAGATTTAGAGGAACAGACCCAAAGAGTAATCCTAAATATGTATGATTGTCTGAAAAACGAAAATCCAGATTCCTCGCAAAATCAAATTTTAAACAGAATTTGTATCCTGACAAAAATCAGTCGGTCTACCATTTATCGGGTTATAAAAAGGGGAGATGTAGTCAACCATTCCTTCCACAGAAAGCGCATAGGGCAAAAATTAAAAAGAATAGACGCGGGTTTTCAGGAAGATATTCGTCGTATAATAATACGGATTTTATAAAGAAAATTTGGTGCCCACGTTGGAAATGATACGGGATAAATTAAAAGATTATCCTGAAGATTCTTATAATTACAAATGCTTAGACTCACTGCACTGTATTGTAAAACTGTGTGGTTTTCAATACAAAAAATTAGATAAAAGAATGGTGATTATGGAGTCGTCTCGAATCGTTGAATTGCGCCAAGAATTTTTGCACAAAGTTAAAATCTATAGAGAGCAGAAAAGAAATCTGATTTACCTGGATGAAACGTAGTATGATACCCATGATGTTGTGCAGTACGGCTGGGTTGACGACAGCAACAAGTGCATTTTAAATGCACCATGCAACCGTGGAAAACGAATCATTATTCTCCATGCTGGCAGTGAAAATGGATTTATACCTAATGCCTTGCTGTTATCTGCCAAAAATATCAAAGAATCATGTGCCGACTATCATGAGGACATTACCTCCGATTTATTTGAAAAGTGGATAGAGCAGCAGTTAATACCAAACATTTCCCCAAATTCAGTGATTATTATGGACAATGCGCCATACCATTCCCGACAGAAAAACAAAATTCCGAATACAGGCACAAAAAAACAAGACCTTGTTGATTTTATGAAGGATAAGGGAATGGAAATACCACAAAAATCAACCAAAGCCATATTATTGGATCTTATTAAAAGACAAAAATTTGAAAAAGAGTATGTTGTTGACAATCTGCTTCAGCAAAATGGCCATGAAGTATTACGACTACCTCCCTATTACTGAATTTTTAACCCGATTGAGTTGGTCTGGGCTGCTTTAAAAAAAAAGTAAGAAAACATAATCAGACCCCTCAATTAAGTGAATCGCTATTGGCCACAATAAGAGATGCAGTATCTCATATTGCTGCCACAGACCTATGGAAGCAGTGTTCTAGGCATATTATTGAAAAAGAAAATGAATATTGTGTTTTGCCTTCTGTAAATCCCGTTGTAATTCCTCTACAAGATGACTCTAGCGACAGCTCCGAAGGCGAGGATGATATATAAATACCTATAATGTAAGTCTTTATATACCTTTTTATATACCTACCTGCTATGTAAATATTTGACTATGTCAAACGTTGGAATTCTGTAATTTTTCCATTTCTTAACTTTCAGTCAACATAAATTAAACTCCCAATATAAGTATTTTTTATCCCAAATCAAAAAAATAAGAAGATAGTAAAATCCATTTATTGTGATATAAAAACATTATTATTATCGTTCTAAATAAATGACCGCACGCCTATGATACGTCATGAAATTACAAAGGACGCGCCGACCAAAGGTTTTTATGCTATTTCAAGTGACTTCAGATAAAGTATACAGGGTGCATCATCTATTACTTTTTTTCTATTTGTAAAATCAACACGCTTTTTACGAGGTGAAATCGATTTTTTTTATTGATAAATGAAGGTTGGTTTATGCCACTTATGCATGAAAAATAACATCAGTCATGTGACCACCGCGGCTTCGTTTACAGGCCAACATCCGAACAACAAAATTTTCAATGACTTTCCCCAGAATAGTCGGGTCTGTGGCCGCAATTTCTGTCCGAATATTGCCCTTTAGGTCTTGAATTGTCCGCATACACTTTTCTTTTCAAATATCCCCCCAAAAAATAGTCAAGAGGTGTTGAGTCGCACGATCTCGGGGGCCAACTCACATCTGAATTTCGTGAAATTATGCGGTCTTGAAATTTCGTGTGAATGGGAATGAATGAATCTTGAAATTAGAGGCATTCCGGCCATCATAAGGAGCCAGTGCATAGGCCGCTTAAGCTGATTTGCATGAATGACACACCTTTCCAGCAGGCCATCCCTTAAGTATCTATCAACTATCCTTTCTAGTGTCTTAAGCACAAAAGATGAAAGAATAATCGGTCGAATTCCGTGTGCCATAAGGCGATTGTTTGGCGAGATGTGTGAGTCGTTGCTCCGTCTTGATGAAACCAAAGATCGTCGTCACCAATACGATCAAATTGTGGCCACAAAAAGTCTGTTAATATGCCGCGATAACGTTCACCGTTGACGGTAATGGTCTTTTCTTCGGCATCTTCAAAGAAGAATGGCACAACGATGCCACCAGCCCATAATCCGCTCCAAACAGTCACTTTTTTAGGATTGAGAGGTTGTTCATGATATTGGTGTGTGAAAGTCACTCACTGCGGCTATGTTTTCACAAGTACGAGCTGGACGAGCATATTGGTATGGTCTACGACCTTCTGCTGAACCAGTTTCCTCAAAACGATTAACAATCCAACGAATTCCAGGCTCTGTAGGGCGTCCATGTCGGCCAAAAGTAATGCGAACTTTGCGAAAAGTATTTTTTATATTTCGACCGTACGATTTCGTCAACTTAGTGAGTTTGATAGGGGCCGTATAGTGGGACTTCGGGAAGCTGGACTTTCTTTTCGGGCAATTGCAGTTAGAGTGCAAAGAAGTGTACACTGTGGTTAGGTGTTGTCAGGCATCGAGAAGGCCGTACGCAAAGAGCAAGGGGCACTGGACGCCGCCGTAGAACAACAGACCGTGAAGATCGGCGCCTAAGATTATTGGCCTTAAGGGACCGTTTCTCCACTACCAGGTCCATTGCAAATGAATAGTTTGCAGAACACGGAAGACCTATTGGCATGCGAAGTGTTTACCGACGAATGAGAAGTTTTGGCTTGTTTTCATACCGGCCACACTGGGTCCTCCCTTTAACTCGAGAACACCGACGTAATCGCCTTGAGTGGTGCAGACAACGGTCACTCTGGGATCAGGAATGGAACAGTATTGTCTTTAGTGACGAGTCTCGATTTTGTTTAGGCATGCACGATGGTCGTGCCAGGGTTAGAAGGCGACGTGGTGAAAGGAGGAATCCACAGTTTTTTGTTGGAAGACATGTTTATCACACTGTTGGAGTTATGGTTTGGGGTGCTATAGCTATGGTTCCAGGTCACCTTTAATCTTCATCAGAGGTAACATGAACGCGCAGCGTTATATCCACGAAGTTCTAGAACCCCATCTTTTACCCTATCTTGACATCCTGGCAGATCCAACTTTCCAACAAGATAATGCCCGACCACATGTTGCAAGAGTCACAACAGACTTCTTTCAACATAATGATGTGGGATATGATGGGTAGAAGATTGCTCAATTTGCAACGTCCTCCTCAGCCTCTAGAAGCACTTCGAGAGGAGCTGGTGGTTGCCTGGAATGAGATACCACAGGAGGACATTGACCACCTGATCAGAAGCATGCCTAGGCGCGTTGGAGAATGCGTAGCACATCAGGGTGCATCCACACATTATTAAAGGTCAAAGGGCTTTAAAGCAGTGCAATCATTTTGAAATTTTTATCATTTACTTATTATGCTTCATTAAGTACTTATACAAAATTTTATTAAAATAAAACCATTTAAACTGGGTGTTCGGATTTATATGTCACTTAGTATATATGCATACCACATGACTTTTGACTCACATGGTAACACCTAACCTTATAGGTAAAAAAAAGTAATAGATGGCGCACCCAGTATATCCCACACTAACATAGTAATAGGTCAAGTCGTATAGAAACTGTTAAAGAAAAGGATGAAGTAATATAACGGTCGCGGTGCCTCGGTATTTAAGTATTTAAATGATATATTATGTTTTTTGGATGTTATGTGACATGTGCCCCACGAAAACTCGTGATTTACGTCGCCTGTCTGTCTGTCCGTGTGTCCGATAATGTTATAATCGCCTGTAAACTTGAGAAGTACCGCTCGTATTTCGATGAAATTGTTACACAATGTTACTTCTATGCCAAGGCCGCAATAACTTTGTAGTTTTTGAAACAAAATTAGAGGTGAAAAACTTTGGAGTGGTGGTTGTAAATGGGTGGGGAGGGTTAATCTTAATTTCTGGATGCTCCAAACATTGGTAATTCTACGCACCTATCAGACATATATCACACATCTTAGATTTCTCTATACCTTAGCCCTGAAAACAGAAAAATATTCGCAACGGCATAGTGTTTTCTGTGCTCCGACCACGCATCACGGTGCCACGTCTGCCCGAGTTAGGTATCGGGGAGAGCGACATGAACTATCGATAGGGTAGGAAAAGAATGTTTATGGACTGTGAGGGGTGCTATTAATGAAAATACTAGAGGAGTTCGGGTGACTTGAAGTTTTAATAATTTCTCTTCATAGCCTCATAATACAATTACATAATGCTTCTTGCCATATTTCTCATCACAACCTATAGATGACACTGATCAACAGCCAAAAAATATCCTAAATAAAATCAACAAAATATTACTATTTTTAATGTGCTAAAACCGGAATGAAACTTATTTTTTCAATATTAGTTCAAGTTTTAGAGATACGGTAATTATATGTGTTCCTGCTGTGACAGTGTTAATATACTGTAATCCATAAGAATGCACGTGCTACATTTTTATATTCGGCAAGGAAAGATGATGTAATCGGCATGATTGTGTTACGTTATACATACGTGTACATTATATTGTTTTATATTAGCCATTTTTTCCTCAGTTGGCTAACAGCGTTCATGCAAGATGTCTCGAAAGTGTGTAAACAATCCAGATCAGTTTTGTTACGTGTGTGGTGATGTGACTTTTGCGTCTTAGAGACGCTCTATTATTCCACTAATAACAAAGGCATATCAGCTTTATTTCGGTTGTAAACTAGGTGATCAAGACAAACAGTGGGCACCCCACATCTGCTGTAATACATCTGCTTCAAGTCTGAGGAGCTGGTTAAATGGCAAAAAACGGTCTATGCGCTTTGCTGTCCCAATGGTTTGGAGAGAGCCTACAAATTATATTAATGATTGTTACTTTTGCAGGGTACCTTGTGTTGGACAAGCCACAGGTATGTCCAAGAAAAAAAAATCGGTTATTAACTACCCAAACATACCATCTGCGATGAGACCTGTGCCTCACAGTGACGAAAATCCTATTCCAAAACCCCCAGAATCCTACACTTGCGAATCAGAAGACGAATCAGATCATGGCGATCGAGTGATTCGTCAGGAAGAAGATATGCCATCAACGTCAAGAGATCCTGATTTTATACCGAGCACGTCATGCCACCAACCGCACAAAATAACACAGTCAGAATTAAATGATCTTGTAAGAGATTTAGAACTTCCAAAATGTAAGGCAGAGTTACTTGGATCAAGACTGCAGCAGTGGAACTTGTTAGAAGACGATGTTTCGGTATGCGTTTTTCGTAAACGCCACAAAGACTTAGAACCATTTTTCAATATGGAGAATAACTTGGTTTTCTGCAGTAACATTAACGGCTTACTGGCGGCTTTAAATATAAATTATAACCCAGAAGAATGGAGATTGTTTATAGACAGTTCAACATTGAGTTTAAAGGCAGTGTTATTGCATATTGGAAATATTTTACCATCTCTTCCTGTAGGGTATGCAGTTCACATGAAGGAATCATATGACAATATGAAGTAACTATTGACATGCATAAAATACGATGAACACCAATGGCATATTTGTGGCGATTTGAAAGTTGTTGCACTTTTACTTGGGCTGCAGCTAGGCTACACAAAGTTTTGCTGTTTTTTGTGTGAATGGGACAGTAGGGCAAAGGCACTTCATTACACCAGACAAAACTGGCCTATTCGTCAATTCCTAGAGCCAGGTCAACAAAATGTACCGCATATGCCATTAGTAGATTCGAAAAAAATTTTATCACCACCACTGCATATCAAGTTGGGCCTAATGAAAAACTTTGTCAAGGCATTAGATAGAGATGGGTCAGCTTTTCAATACCTGCGTCAGAAATTTCCAAGACTAAGTGAGGCAATAGTTAAAGTAGGTATTTTTGTTGGGCCACAGATTCGAAATATTTTCAAAGATACACAGTTTGAAAACACTTTAACAGGTATTGAAAAAACTGCTTGGAATGATTTCCGTCTGGTGGTCACTAATTTCTTGGGAAATAGAAAAGCTTACAACTATAAAACCCTTGTCAAAAATATGCTGTCATCGTATCAAAAGATGGGCTGTAATATGTCTCTCAAGATACATTTCCTACACTCACACCTGGACTTTTTTCCTGACAATTGCGGAGCCGTAAGTGATGAGCACGGCAAACGTTTTCATCAGGATATTTCAAGAATGGAAAAAAGGTACCAGGGAAAGTGGAATCCTTCCATGCTTGCAGACTACTGTTGGACTCTTGGTAGAGATGCTCCAGAAATGATCCATAAAAGAACAGCAAAAAGACAGCGCATATAGTGATTCTTATAAGTATATGAATCTTGTTACTTTTTTTAATATATCCTTAAAAATAAAAAGTTTTTTTTCTAAACCGCAACTAATTTTTTTATTTCATTGTCATTTTTGGATTCAGCGCCCCAAAATTAACAAAGAAGTGCACTTTTCCCACAAGATACAATTAAAAAACTAAAATTTGTTGTCCAGTGTGACATAAGATTGACATCACTGACTAATGACAGCTAACAGTTACTGCTAACCAACAAATGTCAAATGTCGTTCTTGACAATTCACTCCACGTCCCCGGACTAGTCACAGACCACCATAAATGTAAGATAATTTAGATCCCTTACAGGACTAATAGTATGAACCTCTTTGAATGACCTTTCAGAGGATCGACATTGTGCTTAAGATAATCCTGCGAGTACTGATCCGAGTCAACTTTCTTGACGCCATTTTGTCTTAATGCGAATATTTCGAGGTGCGGACCTTCAGGACCACCCCTGGATCCGCCATTGGCTACGCGGAAGCCTCGTTAGCAACCATAACGGGCCGAATCTCCGGATGTTTAATTCCGAGCGATGGATGTTGTGTTGTGTGTTGTCTACATCAGGTACGTGGGTGCAATATTAAGCTCGTTTGTGATATCAGTTATCAGTACATGGCTTGAGGAGCTCAGTGTTGGTACTAAAAGGGTCACACGTATTCTAGTTGCCAGGTTTCGCCTCTCCACCACCACTCTACTAGTGATACATGAAATTTATGAGAGTAGCCCTCTTAATACAGCGATTATGTTGTGAAGAGGACTAACATATGCCGCAGTCCGAATTACGATTTTATTTTGTATAGCAGATAATTTGGCTGCTACGCTTTTGTCATTGGATGTGGTCCAAAGTAAACAAGACACTAAACATTTCATAGACAAGACATTTAGCAGAGACCATTTCATAGGTGCACCGAATTTTTCAGATTAGCTTGAAAATCTAAGGTAATTCGGGTTATTTTAAGGCACACAGGATTCAGTAAATTGCAACTGTAGATAGGACCTGCTCGTTCTTATATATTCAAATGAGATACATACGAAATACGCTACTGTACTTTTCAATCGCAAGTTAACTGCAGCTTGACCACTAACCAGAAGTTAAGCCTCAAAACGTGCCAAGTTTGTCTTTAGGCGGTATCTAAGTACAACCAGAGAATTAGGTATGGGATAACTGTAAAGTTGTGGTCAAACTGCAATGCCTAACTTCACAGTGACATACGTTGTCATGGATGACATGAGACTCAAATACTGGACAACACAAAACGCATAGAACGCGATAATTTAAACATACAATCAGATTCGCCGCATCAACGGTTTATGGATTGTTAACCCGAACTTGAAAAACGAATTAACAGGCAAGTGATTGTTATCTTCCAAGTCATTGTTGCCTAATTTGAACGTTAACCAGCAATTGAAAAACCGGCAGGTGTTTATATCTTGAAAAGTGACAGTCTGTGTTTTTTTTTGGCATAATATAGTTTTTTCTGACATTATCTATATTAATTTTTATTTATTTAGTTCCATAGGTGTTTTAAGTAATGACCCTGCCGATATTGAACATAGCGAGATACACTGGTTGAATACTACTCGGATTTTCTAAATAGTTGTGATTCGAGCAGATTCGTGGCTAAAAGCAAATACCTATTTAGTTATCCAATAAAAGGCTTAGGACGTAATTTCATTAATTTGATATTCATAGTTTTTTTGGGGCCTACTGAGCCTCCTCACTATAATCTGGTGGCAATAAAATCAGAACGGAAAATTACTTTTTATAAGACCTTTCCTAACAACTATACAGGGTGTCCGCAAAGTTGGGGTTTTCCTTTTCAGAAACAACTACCCTTGAAATAACAAAGGTAATGTGTAGTGAAACGAGGGCGACCAAGTAAAAAAATAAAGGAAAAAGTACTCACTCTCCAGTTGACGAGAAGGGCTAAGTACGTCTCTGCCCGAAATCATACCGCTCCAACAGAAAATGAAATCAGCTGATGCGCTACCGAGCAGACGCAGGCAAACAAGGAAGGCAAAATGTTGCGTAAAAAGTCTAGTTATTGCATCCCGTCCAATCGAACAAACATTCACCGAAAATGTTTGTTGAAAATATACCCGACGGACAGCGTGCGGATTTTCTACTGACCAAATATGAGTGTTGCGAAAGTTATTCACCCCATTACGCGTGAACATAGATTCGTCTGTCACCAATATGCACTTCAAAAAGTCCGGATTATTGTCATGTTGATGCAACAATCACTCACAAAACCGCACTCTTGCTGGAAAATCGTCAGGTTGAAGGGCTTGTACACGTTGGACGTGAAACGGATACAGCCCCTCTTCACGTAGCGTTTGCCACACTCTAGTTTTTGATACTTGCACATTTCTAGCCACGTCTCTAGTGCTTGTTAAGGGATTCTCGTCTACGCGATTACCTCTACACGCGTGACCGTAACCGTCGGTTGAAGGTTGCATACTGACCTGACACACTGACCCCGACCCAGTTCTGTCGTCGGGTTGAGCTAGTGTCCTAGTACCACTCGGGGATGTCGCGGCTACAGGACGGTATTCAGATATTTTTGATGTTGCAGAGCCCTTTATCTCGGTTCCCTTAAGACATTGGTGTATATGGTACTAAGAAAAATTGCTTATGTTTTCAAGATCTACACGTCGTGTAAAGGAAAATCCCAACTTTGCGGACACCCTGTATAAGTAGATAACATTCAAAGTTTGACCTTTTCAGAATCGGTTCGTCTCCAATACTTTTCATGTTTCACTCTTGTTGTTAGGTAAACAATCCTGTAAGCTTTAGATTCGAACTGAGCAAAATTATCTCAAATCTGTCCAAGGAAAAGCCTTACATGCCCTTTTTCAACGCCGATGACCATAATATATTAACACTTATCGTTGGATAATCCAGTTTAAGCGACAGTTTACATTCTACACCATGTTCGACAATTGTCTGGAATACTAGGACTGTACGGAACCCACGCGCCTTTACGTTTTTGCAGAAAAATCCGAATTTTACCTGAAAGGTCAAACTGGGGGCTTAAGCTTAATTTACTTGTAGCACAACAATCAGCCATGAAACTCTTTTGTCAGTGTCAAAACTGCCGCCATTTCGGCGGAGAAAATCGCATGTAATTCTCCTGGTACAACCATCAAAGCAGCGGACACAAATATAACAGATATATAGATTGACATGACAGCAATTGAATGAGCATTTCATTGAAAATAACAGAGTCACTGTTGTGGTACAAAATTCTGCCTGATAAATTCTTTGAGCACATAAATAAAATTACAGAATGCTTATTATTTAACAAACATCGAGTGAATATTCAATTTACTTTACCCTGGAAGAATCCTGTTCCTTAAGCCAGCCCTGTTAACAGGGAGACTACTTCTAGCATTGCCTCCGTCACCGCAGCGCGGCGTAGTCGCGTAGTTGTCCTACCATCCAGTAGAGTGCGCGACATCTCGGTGTTGACAGTAAACAGGGCTGCTTGAGGAACAGTGTTTTTCGCACGGAAGTCAAGTAAAATGATTATGAGCTCGGTGTTAAAGAATAGGCAAACTGTATATGTCTTCAAAATATTTATCAAGCATAATTTTGTACAGCAACAGTGAGACACTGAGATTTTCAATAAAATAATGACGTCATGTCAATCTGGTGGAATTATCGTCAACTTTTGAGTCCGGAGACAAATGAAAAATAGATTTTTGTGGCTTTATCAAGTGACATATGAAGTATTTCTTAATTTAGTACGAGAATTAGGATTCCATCTTACAGAAATCGTATTACTTTTGCCTGGTTTGAGATAAATTTTAGACGAAATCGACCAAATTAGATCATTGCTTATTATATTATTATATTACTCCAAAGACGCCTTCGAATTGGTCCAATTTTTGCCTCGGGCATTATGTTTGTGAAAAAGGAAGCGACAAATGACTCTTTATATATGAAACAGCTTCAAAATAAACTTGCAGTGGTGGAGGTATTTACAATGAACGAAAAAAATATTTACTTTTCCTTCAGCATATAATCAATCCGTTGCATTTTCAATGTAAGCAGTTCTAAAAACACCAGAAAAATGCAACCTTCACAAAAAAACGAGAGCACATGAATATTTAAATGAGAGACTTAATAAACATTGTTCATCCGTAAAAGTACACCATTTCGAAACAAATATATTTTTATTCTTCGCACATTCTGAGCAAATCCATTTGATGTTGCCATGTAATTATGAATCACTTTGTGGAAACTGGCATATTGTCCAAGTAAGGAGCGTATAGTTGCTGCCTACAATTTTAATATCTAACTTTTCTAGGTATTCAAAATATCGGAGCTACCGACCGCTTATAGATACATTAAAAACTTGCAGTGTATGTAGCATCCTAGCTCAGGAGTTGTCAGAAAAGTCAGGTTTACATTGAAAATGGAATGGATTGAAGATATCGGAGCAGCGAAGAATGCATAGCAAAAGTAAATATTTTGCTGTTTATTGTAGACAGAAATACGAGTTTATTTTACAACTTTTTCATAAATAAATATTCAATCATTCAATCTTTTTGGACAAACATATTCCTTTTTATCATTGGTTCGCACACACTACACCAGATAATTTTGGAATAGTATAATTATTACGATTGCAAATATCTGCGGGCGCTGGCAGGGTACGTGGCAACACCGGCTGCTGCTGAACACTAAAACATCTATCATTTTACATTCGGCTTTCTCCACCCAAATGGCGTCCATTTTTGACAGTGACATGAGAATTTCATAGCTAATTGTTATCTAAGCTGTACTACTTAATTCCGTGAACTCTCATGCATACACAGAACGTTGACTTATGCGAGTTGCTACGTGAATATGTCTGTGTTGGCGCACTGCGAACAATGAGTACTAACAGTAATCGTAATCTAGAAACAAACATGCTTCATTGTAATGGCAATTTTCTAGGGACATTTTTTTATTCATGTCCTGGGGACAAGTTAACAACTAAGCAGTATTACAATAATTTCATATGTTCAGATTACGGTAAATCAATGGATATCAAGGTTATTTGCAGACTTGGCCAAGTGTGTACTTGTAGTATATGAAAAACGGTTTAGTTTCGCAAATATCGTGCGTTTTCCTAAAAATTACACATTGAAGATGATGATACTAGATGAAACTTTTCATCTTAGGATGTACGGTGCTTCTAAATTATTTTTTAACGCGTCAAGTTATGAAATTGATCCTAACGTGGAAGTGTGAGTGAAAATGTCAAAATGGCGCATGTGCGTAGTCTTGAAACATTTTTTAAACAGAATCGGATGACGAGATATATTATTTCGAAATTCCTCATCTACTCTTAGTAAGTTCTGAAATGTCGGACTAGGAAGTTGTCAAAGTAGAGTGTTTTTGAGCATTCAATCACCTAAAACTCGACAACTAATAATCAAAAGGCTACATACAACATATAAAATCAATCTTCTTCTTTTGAAAGGGCCCTATCTGCAATAAAGTATGGGACATCCCGTTTAAAAGCATAGACAGGTCTTCGCATTTTTTTTTTAAATTGGAGTATTCCATATTTATTGCTTATTCCGATACATATTTCCAAGAGAAGATTCATTCAACATACAGGGTGTTTCAGTTTATTGTTGCATAACTTTAAGATTCGATAGAAGTTTTAAAATTAATGCATAAAGTCTATATAAACATGGGTCGAAAAATGCGTGGCTTCCGAAATACAGGCTGTTTAAATTTACTTTCTAAAATAGTTTTTAAATATTTCGAACAAAATTTGATGTATAACAGTGAAAATTGGTATACTATGGTTTTTTGGTACGACCAAACGAACTGTAGCCGCTAGAGGGCGCTCTCTACTGTACCTGTAGTGTATTAAAATGACCGACAATTTTTTCTTAGTGCAATTTTTTGCTTTTTGAATAAAAAAACTGATTCTTCGCACTTTTCAACATAAAAGAGCTCTCTTATGAATTCTCGTTATAGTTAGCCGTTTTTGAGATATTTCGATTTTTAAGGTTCGATGCATTTTTAATTATTTATGATAAAATAACGTTAAAAAGTCAGTATCTCGATAATTTTTAGAAGTAGGCTGTGCCTGCAAATATTTTTGAAATTGAAAGCAGAATAAGGTTAGTTTTGTTCTCTGTTGAAACCTGAAACGTTTTTTTGCAATTGTGAATGCACGAAATTTAGTTTCTTTTACCTGTTTTATAAAAATGCCATTTTTATTCTCCAATCAAGAGTTAGCGGATATTCATTTTGTGTATGGCTTTGTAAATGGAAACGCAGCAGAAGCAGCCAGAGAATACGCACGAAGATTTCCAAACAGACGACATCCAACTCGCTCAGTATTTGTAAGAGTGCATCGCCAAATAATTGAAAATGGTTTTGGAAATCCCCGAAGGGATCAAAACATAAATGTTCGTCAGCGCAGATTTACCCGTATGATTCTGCGTGAGTTTGATAGAGATCCGACCACAAGTGTTAGGAGAGTTTCTGGTGCCTTGGGAATTTCAGCAAGCCATGTTCACCGTGTTCTTAGAAATGACCATAGACGTCCTTATCCTTTGCAACCTGTGCAAAGACTACAGCCAGGGGACGGAGAACGAAGAATCACATTTTGTCAGTGGATTCTTGATAGAACTGATAATAATAGGGAGTTTTTAAGTAACGTTTTATGGGCCGATGAGTCATGCTTCACTAGACGTGGAGTGGTAAATTTTCATAAGCAACATATTTGGTCGCATGAAAATCCGCATGCAGATCGGGAACGAAATTTTCAGCATGAATTTATTGTGAACGCGTGGATTGGTATCTACTGTAATCGACTATTTGGACCCTACCTTTTGCCTGCAAGGTTAAATGCCGCGACCTTCTTGGAATTTTTAAAAGCTGAACATGCAAATATGTGGGATGATGTTATGTTAGATTTAAGAAGATTGGCCTGGTTCCAGCTTGATGGTTGTCCAGCTCATTATTCGAGTATAGTTAGAAACGGGCTGGACGAAAATTATCCAGAAAGATGGATCGGCCGTGGAGGACCAGTCGCCTGGCCTAGATTTCTTTGTGTGGGGATTTCTAAAAGAAAAAGTGTACCAGACTCCCGTAACCACAAGAGATATGCTAATAGACAGAATCAGGAATGCATGTGATGAAATAAGGCATTATTTGAATAATGCTATACCACGTTCGATCATTCGTAGATGTAAATTGGGTATTGAACAATTGGGTTTACATTTCGAGCAACTACTTTAGATTTTGTATGTTTGTAATAACTATCCAATGGAAAATTAAACAAATTAATATTCTGTTTTTTTGTGTTTATTTGGAGTTAGGAATTATTGCTGTATTTAAAAACACAATCGATCGTCTTAATTACTTGTAATGCCCAAATCGAAAATGTAAAAAAAATATTATTTTCCCATAAATAATTAAAAATGCATCGAACCTTAAAAATCGAAATATCTCAAAAACGGCTAACTATAACGAAAATTCACAAGAGAGCTTTTTTATGTTGAAAAGTGTGAAGAATCAGTTTTTTTATTCAAAAAGCAAAAAATAGCACTAAGAAAAAATTTTCGGTTATTTTAATACACTACAGGTACAGTAGAGAGCGCCCTCTAACGGCTACAGTAAAACTATGCCCATGGTTCGTTTTGTCGTACCAAAAAACCCTTGTATACCAATTTTCAATATTATACATCAAATATTGTTCGAAATATTTAAAAAAACTATTTTAGAAAGTAAATTTAAACACCCTGTGTTTCGGAAGCCACGCATTGTTCGACCCATGTTTATATAGACTTTATGCATTAATTTTAAAAGTTCTATCGAATCTTAAAGTTATGCAACAATAAACTGAAACACCCTGTATGTTTTAATGATTGATTGACCTGCGATTCACTGAAGGAAAACGTTGACTGCCTGCCAATCTGAAATTTTAAAAGATATTGCACTTTCTCGGTGATAAAGTATGCATAAAGTGCTCTAAGACGTGATATCACATAATCCCTCAATCCTTTCAAAAAATGTTTATGAAGCCGAAACATTTTGACTTTTTTAACTTCTAATTTCCATATTCATGCATTAATTTCATCGTCTCGAATTTCAGTTTACTAGCTTGACCCGTTGAATAAATAAAATAGAAAAATACATTTTTAAAAACTAGCTTTTATTTAGCTGCTCATAAAATGGACGAAGAATTTAAAAATACTTTTTTTTATATTGCAAATACTTATTTAAACGGTAATTAGGCTTCTTCGTATCAAGTTTCCAAAGAAAATCATGATATAAACTGTTTCTATCCTGGTGCCAAAACGTAACACGCTTTTATTTCAAAACTTGAGATGAAGGAGCTTCATTAACGTTTAAATAATTCCAATCAGAAAAAATATTTTAAAATTTTTATTTTATTTTAAAGCTTGTTTATGAAAACGTATTTTTTATTTTATTAATTTATTACTTCTTACTGTTTATGATGTCTAATAATTAATTTGGTGATTTCCACAAACTTTCATATGATTATGATTATTAATAAGACCCCATAAAACTCCTCACTTTATTTGTATTATAAAATTTCGGTATAAATCGTATAACGATAATGCTGCGATCGCCATACGGAATTCAGACTGATGTTATTTGCTTTTCGTGTTTCCCGCATTAAGCCCTTTCATTTGCTATCCATATCATACCGGTGACTTGGAAACTATAACTCGCCATTTACCGGCGAATAACGTCCCTTTGCTTATTATGTTTCCCTCATCAAGACCTTTCATTTGATACCCATGTCGTAGGAGTGAAGATAAAATATGCAAATAGCCATTTTGAGCCGGCGGCCATATTGGATTATTGGATATTTTGTGTTCTTCTCATTGAGCTTTTTCATTTGTTACCCATATCACAAGGGTTACTATAGAAATGGTGAACCGCCATTTTGTAGCATCCGCCGTATTGGATTCAAAATGGCCTCAGTTAGTTCATTTTGTATTGCCACGGAAACCAAAAGTGTGTACAAAATTTCAGCTTAATAGGTCAATGTTAACTGACCAACACATAACATACATACAAATATAAGTTAAATAAAAGCTTGTTATAAAAAAAATAAGTGCAGTTTCATACATAAAGCTTCACAAATCCAAATTTAATCATTTATTTAAAAAACGAATGGATATATCTTGTACTTAACTTTCATTAAAAGCATGATTAAAATACTTGAAAATTATGAATAATGCTCAAGACTCGAACGTAAAACGATTTGAGCTTTTTTCTGTCAAATTACAACCAAAGTCGGAAGAAATCTACGTAGATTCAGACGTGTGCTAATAAACATGAAGTTCGACAAAGTCAAAACTTTTTTAATCTCATGCTTGCAAGATAACATTTAACATTTATACGAAATCACTTGAAGGTAAGTAGGTGCTTCCCTTTGTAATATCATTTTAATGGGTTTTTTAGGGGTACGTGTACTTTTAGTGTATTTTGGCCGGTTTCTCATTATCTAGAAGTTAACAGTCTGTGTCACAGTTGCTATTAACTTAAGGCTTTCTTCTTACCCGACCCCTTACCCCGAGGAAATGGTCGTTAAAAAGTATGTCTTTCTTGTACAGGGTGTTCCAAGTAAATGCCTTGACGGTACAAATAATGATAAACAATTTCATTCTACTTTTTACAAAAAAACCTTCCGGTGTTCCATATATGCGGCCTCGTAGGTATCTAAATGTTACATTTTATTCTAGTGTTTATTAAACACATAAGTACTAAATAAAAACAAATTAATGGTTGAAATATTGAAAAGAAATTTTCAACCTGGTATGGATACTTTTGACTGACTGGAATTCGAGGAACACAACACGGTAGTTTATAATTGCTTTATATCCATAGCTCTGATGTTTTCATTAAGCATTTTCTAATACGACCTTCTATTAGAAGTGGGCTAGATGAACAGTATTTATCAGCATACTCTCATCAGCAAGCAATATTGAATTATTTGTTTCATTACAATTTGTAAGTCTTTGATATGTATACCAAAAATGATACAGGTCCGAGAACTGATTCCTGTGGGACTCCATTTTTGACAAGTGTAGTAGAGGTTTGGTAATTTCTAAAGCACACATATTGCTTTTTGTTGTTAAGAAGCACTTCACGAGTTCTTGTCAAAAAGTATTCCGACTTGAATGCAGTCTGTCAAATTACCAAGTATACAGGGTGGCCCATCCATGTGTGTATTTATGGGATGTTATACATGACATTTGAGAGCACTTTTCTAAAATATTGGCCATTATACAGGGTATCCCAGTTTCGACCCACATATCAAAGTTGTGATTTTTCAAATTGAATGCCTCAATTTTTTTGCATATTTAGATAAACCAATTCAAAAGAAGAAAATTGATATAACATACTATGGGGTTTTGGTAGTTAGCTACTGAGATATAAGGTGTTTTGTCTAGAAAAATCCCCCCACTTCGGCAACCCCTCAGTCCGCCATTTTGAAATTTTAAGTGTTAAAATTTGTATAAAAAAAACTAAACACCTCAGCTTTTATCTTATTAGTTACTTTTTCTAATTTTAATTTTTGCTCATACAAGGTGGTCAAAAATGCAAATTGTAGTTTTTCTCAACAATTTCAAATGCATCACCCTGTATTTGTGCAAGTTTGGATTTAATTTTTTATAATCTTTGTTTTTGGTATAAGGTTTAATTCAGATAAAATGACTAGATTTTGAGTTATTAAGCTTTTAATAGAACAACACATCAAAATTAAGGGAAAAATCACATCATCCATGGAAACAAAATACAAACAGTGGGCTAGTTCCATATTGCCACTAAGAGTACAGATTTGATTTTAGAGGATGTCAACCTGCAAACTCGAATGTATATGGACTTCTAACATGATGGCGCACCTGCGCATTATCATAATCGTGTGCGTAACTATTTGGAGACCTGAAGTAAGAATCGTTGGATCGGCCTATATCTTGGCCTCCTAGATCACCAGATATGACACCGATGGACTTCTTTCTATGGGGCTACGTTAAGCAAGACGTTTATAAGTATCCACCATCTACCCCGGAAAATATGAAGGAAAGGATTAAGGATGCTTTTCTGAACATAAGGGCACACATGTTGAGGGATGTGCAACGGTCATTTATCCAAAGACTACGGCTGTGTATTCAACATGGTGGAGATATTTTCGAGCAGTTTTTGTAGATTAGGTCTTGAGTAGTGATAGCTGTTTGTTTATGTTGTCCTTATAGTTATTTTTCTGTATTACGCTTGAAGGTGATTTATACTGTTCTGATTGCTATTAGTTTTTACCTTAAATCTGTACCCTTAGTGGCAATATAGAACTAGCCCACAATGTGATTTTTTTTCCTTAATTTTGGTGTGTTGTTCGATTAAAAGCTTAATAACTCAAAAGCTAGTGATTTTATCTGGATCAAACCTTATGCCAAAAAAAAGCTTGAAAATTGAATCCAAACTTGCACAAATATACAGGGTGATGCATTTGAAATTTTTGAGAAAAAGTACAATCCACGTTTTTTACCACCCTGTATGAGCAAAAGAGAAAATTCGAACAAGTAATAAATAAGATCAAAGCCGATGTGTGTAAGCTTTTTTTGATATAAAATTCAGCACTCCAAATTTCAAAATGGCGGATTGAGGGGTTGCCGAAGTGGACGGTTTTTCTGGACAAAATACCTTACATCTCAGTAGCTAATGATCAAAACCACATAGTATGTTATATCAATCTTCTTCTTTTGAATTGGTTTATCCAAATATGCAATAAAATATGAGGCATTCCATTTAAAAAATCACAGCTTTGATGTGTAGGTCAAAATTGGGACACCCTATATAACTGCCAATATTTTAGAAATGTGCCCTCACATGTCATGTATAACATGCCATTAATAGATTTTCTCAAAATGTTTATGAGTAATACTCCGTCCACACATGGATGGGCCGCCCTGTATATAGCGTCTTTTTACAGCACCCGAGGCCGTTTGTCCGATCCTGAGCGTTAGTTCTTTGTGTCTCTCCAGGAATCTCCTGTGAGATCCCTTTTTGCTTTTACACATAAGTTTTTCTTATTTTTTTTTATGGACTCCGTTCAAATAACTTCACCGGTAATCTTTCCTGTGTCATCCTTTTCATATGGCCGTACCAAGATAGCTGTTTCTTTTCTATCTGTATTTTCTACTTTCATTCGTTGGCGAAGTGTTTTGGCTGGCATATGCTCCATTAAAGCAACATTACATCATCTTGTGTAGTAACTATTTTCGAATTTTGTCTCGCATTCTGTCATTGAGGGACCAAATTTCGAAGCCATAAAGAGCACAGCTTTGTACTAACGACCTGAACATTATGGATTTTCGCATGGTTGCTGATACGTTTCTTCCGCAATAGTGAGTTTAACCTACCTTTTACAGCTCTCTCTTTAACTATCTTGTTTACCATGTCATCTTTTCCGTTGTTAGTAATTGTGATTATTCCCCGACTATTTAAACTCATTAGTGCTTTATTATTTTGCCGTGTATTACCAAAATTATTCCTTCATATCCCACCTCCATATACTGTGTCTTTCCTACATTTATCTCCAAACGCCATCCACTATATTCCTCCACAAGCTTCCTGATGATATATGACGCGTCATCAATATCTTCTATCGGAATTATCAATTCAATTTGATTCCTCTCAAAAGTTTCGTTTATGCACTTTCAAAAGCAAAAGTTTGTTCGAATTCGTAACGTCATAACTTTTCTATTTTTTACCCGATGGCTTTTTGTGTAAATATAAGTACTTGACTTCATGACCTCAACTTTGAGTCACCCTCTGGTGGCTTTCCATTATCAAGAACCACATTTTCTTTATAATCTGGTATCTTATTAACGTCAATATATGCAGTGGTTGAAGTTTTAGAGGCAAATGAAGATTTTACCACCAATTTTTTTATTCCTTTCATCAATTTGTATACTTTATCTGAAGTCACTTGAAATAGCATAAAAACCTTTGGTCGGCGCGTCCTTTGTAATTTCATGACGTATCATAGGCGTGCGGTCATTTATTTAGAACGATAATAATAATGTTTTTATATCACAATGAATGGATTTTACTATCTTCTTATTTTTTTGATTTGGGATAAAAAATACTTATATTGGGAGTTTAATTTATGTTGGCTGAAAGTTAAGAAATGGAAAAATTACAGAATTCCAACGTTTGACATAGGCAAATATTTACATAGCAGGTAGGTATATAAAAAGGAATATAAAGACTTACATTATAGGTATTTATATATCATCCTCGCCTTCGGAGCTGTCGCTAGAGTCATCTTGTAGAGGAATTGCAACGGGATTTACAGGAGGCAAAACACAATATTCATTTTCTTTTTCAATAATATGCCTAGAACACTGCTTCCATAGGTCTGTGGCAGCAATATGAGATACTGCATTTCTTATTGTGGCCAATAGCGATTCACTTAATTGAGGGGTCTGATTATGTTTTCTTACTTTTTTTTTAAAGCAGCCCAGACCAACTCAATCGGGTTAAAAATGCAATAATAGGGAGGTAGACGTAATACTTCATGGCCACTTTGCTGAAGCAGATTGTCAACAACATACTCTTTTTCAAATTTTTGTCTTTTAATAAGATCCAATAATATGGCTTTGGTTGATTTTTGTGGTATTTCCATTCCCTTATCCTTCATAAAATCAATAATGTCTTGTTTTTTTGTGCCTGTATTCGGAATTTTGTTTTTCTGTCGGGAATGGTATGGCGCATTGTCCATAATAATCACTGAATTTGGGGAAATGTTTGGTATTAACTGCTGCTCTATCCACTTTTCAAATAAGTCGGAGGTCATGTCCTCATGATAGTCGGCACATGATTCTTTGATATTTTTGGCAGATAACAGCAAGGCATTAGGTATAAATCCATTTTCACTGTCAGCATGGAGAATAATGATTCGTTTTCCACGGTTGCATGGTGCATTTAAAATGCACTTGTTGCTGTCGTCAACCCAGCCGTACTGCACAACATCATGGGTATCATACCACGTTTCATCCAGGTAAATCAGATTTCTTTTCTGCTCTCTATAGATTTTAACTTTGTGCAAAAATTCTTGGCGCAATTCAACGATTCGAGACGACTCCATAATCACCATTCTTTTATCTAATTTTTTGTATTGAAAACCACACAGTTTTACAATACAGTGCAGTGAGTCTAAGCATTTGTAATTATAAAAATATTCAGGATAATCTTTTAATTTATCCCGTATCATTTCCAACGTGGGCAGCAAATTTTCTTTATAAAATCCGTATATTATACGACGAATATCTTTCTGAAAACACACGTCTATTCTTTTTAATTTTTGCCCTATGCGCTTTCTGTGGAAGGAATGGTTGACTACATCTCCCCTTTTTATAACCCGATAAATGGTAGACCGACTGATTTTTGTCAGGATACAAATTCTGTTTAAAATTTGATTTTGCGAGGAATCTGGATTTTCGTTTTTCAGACAATCATACATATTTAGGATTACTCTTTGGGTCTGTTCCTCTAAATCTTTATGAAAGAATTCTGCCTGCACAAGTTCATCAACCATCTCCTCGTGGCTTGGAGCATTTTCCCAAGGCCTCCAAAGAGCCATATTTAGGACACACAAGATCAATCAACACAACAATTAAATCAACAAGTAAACTGAGTATTCAAAAGTCAAAAACACACAAACTAATAAAATCTATGAAAAAACACGGACAGGCTGAAGAAAACACGTTTATTCACCGCTACACGGCACTGGCTAAACTGTTTTAATTTTCAGTAGCCACCTGCACTTGTTCGGAGCTCTGAAATACACGCTTTCTCATTGGCTATGTCCACGCATAGGCGTGCTTTACTCCACGTGGACCGGTGAAACTGCCTTTGATCTTATACGGGGGATATTTGCTGCGAAATTTGGCGATTTTTGCAGCAACAGAGCGTGTTAAATATAAATATATAAAACGCACCCGGTATTTCACAGTGTTTCAAGTGACTTCAGATAAAGTATACAGACATCTATTGCCTTTTTGTGCATTTGTTATGTGGTCAATGCATCCGTTTATCTACATTGGCAAAGAAACTGAAAACTTGTGGTAAAAGCAAAAAAGTTGTTGCATTGTGAATTTGGCCAGTTTTCTTGTTTGTGAACCTGTAGTGTAGTTTTAGTTGATGAACATATTGATAGCTTGTGGTAGTTGATTCCAAAACCCGAATAATGCTATGTTAGCCGGTGGTTGAAGAATCCGACTACCTATAGTCACTGTATACCTAACAGCCTAACTGATTCCAGATCGTTTAACAAACTCTTCAACAAAATATAATCTTACATAAATGTAATTAGTTATAATTATAGTAGTATTAACATAATCCTGTTAAAGCTTCCTCGATACACCTAATGATATCCCAGCGTTAACTGAAATTATACCACTGGTTGTAGTCAATTCTTACCATAAAATATGTGACCTTCCATCCGTACCAAAATATATTAAATTATTCAAATGTTAATGGACTTATGCATAATGTAACACCATATCACAGCCTTGACAACCGAAAAAAACAACTGTATGAATGATTCTAATACCAATTATGTAGACTTATTGAATAAATGCGAGACTGCATGCAATAATATATATATATATACAGAACAGAACAGAACTTTATACAGTTAGTTTTCTGGTTACAACAATAGTATAAATGTAGAGAATTATTTGGCAGGCCCCTCAAATATGGTCAGTTCACGTCTACTAATTAAGTATTACCCTAAATGCTAACAATCCCTAAAATCATTAATAGATATATGCTGATACTGCCATCGAAGTGACATATAGAATGCAACACCCAGAATTATTTATCGATTTTTTCTTTGTCTATATTGATGTGTGGAAAAGTATCACTTTCTGCATTAGTTAGGAAATTAACTATTGTTCCTCGCCTTTGTGGAATATAACAAACATTCGGTAATCCGACAAACATTATGCAGGGCAGTGTCGGACTATCGAATTTGTCGGATTATAGAGCACTGCCTAGTCCGGAATTTTTTACAAAAGAGTACCTTGTAATCCGATAAATTACATATCCAATGGTAAGATTATATATGTTATGTATATGTATGTACTTTGAAGTACAAATCATACGTAGTTTATGTATGTCGAATTTAGTAAATTAAATAACAGTAGGGAGCTTACGTTTTATTATAAAATTAAGCATAAATGCACATACATACGTGCCAAAATAATCAAGAATTATTAATCAGAATCATTAATGAATTTATCAAATTATGATGCTTGGAAATATTCATCAATTTTTTTTTGTTTAAGATTGTTATAACGCGAGATCAGAGCTTTGTCCCTCAGTCTCCTCAAAAGTAAAAGTTCGTTGTAGGATGTACCATTCTCTTCAGCCCATTGTAAACCTAGCTCAAAGGCGTTAATTGCGTCTTGTGCTGTGACTTGTGGAGCAGTTGCAATCACATCGTCGTTATTTCCCTGATTGTTTATTGTATAATTAGATACCTCTTTTATAATCTCTTCGTCAGACATTTCATGAAACACATTTTCCTCTTTATCAACTCCACGGCACCATATTTCCAAATCTTCCGGACCTATCTGTGTTTCAGTAGCGACTTGTGCTATAACTTCCGAAGTAACACTGATTTGTGGAACGTTGCTAGGAGTGGTGACTATATCTGGCCATAACCTTTTCCAAGACGATTCAATCGTCGATGACGGTAACGCATTCTACGATTGACAAAGAGCAAAAACCAAGTTTTTCATACTAAATTCTTTTAAAGCGTTTTCTATTGGTTGGCCTTTTGATACGGCTCTCAGAAGTAGGTTTTTCTTATAGTCTTGCTTGACAAACTGAATGATATTCTGGTCCATTGGTTGAATCAGTGCAGTGCAATTTGGCGGAAGAAACATCGCAGTGATGCATTTATCCTCAGTTGTTAGTTCTTCTTCAGACGGATGACCGGGAGCGTTATCAAGAAGCAACAACGCTTTTTGAGGAAAATTATGATCTTTTAACCATTTTCTAACTTCAGGTACGAAGCATTCATCAAACCACTTTTTGAAAAGGTCTTTTGTCATCCATGCACTTTTTTTCCGTAATAGTGTACAGGTAAATCAATGTTTTTGAATGCCCGTGGTTTATTAGATTTCCCAATGACCATCATCTTAAGCGCGTGTGTGCCCGCAGCATTAGCACATGGTAGTATGGTTACACGCTCTTTACTTACTTTTCGTCCAGGTGCGGATTTTTCGTTACAAGAAACGAAAGTTTTGTTAGGCATCACACGTCAAAAAAGCCCTGATTCGTCTGCATTGTACACCTGTGACGGGTCAAGATTTAAATCGTACACCTTTTGCAAGAATCTTAATTTAAAGGGCTCTATGCAGGTGGCATCGTGAGAAAGTTTATCTCCTGTAATAGTCATTAAACGTATGCCATGACGACTTTTAAAACGTTCTAGCCATCCTTTGCTGGCCACAAAATCATGTTTTTTTGTTATTTCCTAAAAAAACTTAGCTTTCATGGCAACACGGGTCCTGAAATTGGTGCATGTATATTTCTTTCCCGAAGAAACCACATGTACACTTGCTAAACTGCTGAAAGCTTCATTGCGATTTAAGCGGTCTAAAATATCACATTTTTCTTTAGTTGTCAATGTTTTGTGCTTTCGCTTCTGAGTTTGTGATGACATTACTAGGTACTATACTTAATACACAATGAATAAATAGTAAACAATGAACGCACGCTAGGCCGTACCGCTATCACAAGTAGTCAAATTCAAACTAAGTAAAACAAGGCTTACGCGTCGAGCACGATAGCGGTGGCGCGTACAAGTTGTAACTTGTTCAAACCTGCGTGATCTACATTAGCGTAGATGGTCAAATACGTATGTATGTAATACATGTTCAAAGACATGTCGGATTACAGGGGGCGCCGGATTAGACACGGGCCGGATTATCGGAGGTCCACTGTACTAAATTCTAGTCTAATATTTGTAAAAAATTAACATCGCTTAAACAAACTTATGGATAGTAAATGTTGTATTAGGAGTCCGGAGGACATCTTTACCTGACAGTATTAGAGATTTAAAAACAATCTAATGCTGCCCGGTAAGATGTTAACAGTACTCCAAAATCTTCTTACTGCTTCTCTTCTTTCACACGCTTTTCCATCCTATCGTCGCTTCTCCATGATCTCCTGATAACCTGATGACTGCGTTCACCTGGACTGCGATGTAGGAAGCTTAGAAAAATATTAAGACCTATTCATCGTTGTTTGTCAGAGGATTCGAAAGAGTCTTTGCTCTTGGTTTTGTACGTTAGGGATCCCGGATCTAAGAGAGAAAGGAGGAAAACAAATAGGAAAGAATTGTATACTAAGTGACATATAAATCCGAACACCCAGTTTAAATGGTTTTATTTTAATAAAATTTTGTATAAGTACTTAATGCAGCATAATAAGTAAATGATAAAAATTTCAAAATGATTGCACTGCTTTAAAGCCCTTTGACCTTTAATAATGTGTGGATGCACTCTGATGTGCTACGCATTCTCCAACGTGCCTAGGCATGCTTCTGATCAGGTGGTCAATGTCCTCCTGTGGTATCTCATTTCAGCCAACCACCAACTCCTCTCGAAGTGCTTCTAGAGTCTGAGGAGGACGTTGCAAATTGAGCAATCTCCTACCCATCATATCCCACACGTGCTCAATTGGCGATAAGTCGGGAGATTTTGGTGGCCATGGTAACAATGTGACATCATTATGTTGAAAGAAGTCTATTGTGACTCTTGCAACATGTGGTCGGGCATTATCTTGTTGGAAAGTTGGATCTGCCAGGGTGTCAAGATAGGGTAAAAGATGGTGTTCTAGAACTTCGTGGATATAACGCTGCGCGTTCATGTTATCTCGGATGAAGATTAAAGGTGACCTGGAACCATAAGCTATAGCACCTCAAACCATAACTCCAACAGTGTGATGAACATGTCTTTCAACAAAAAACTGTGGATTCCTCCTTTCACCACGTCACCTTCTAACCCTGGCACGACCATCGTGCATGCCTAAACAAAATCGAGACTCGTCACTAAAGACAATACTGTTCCATTCCTGATCCCAGAGTGACCGTTGTCTGCACCACTCAAGGCGATTACGTCGGTGTTCTCAAGTTAAAGGGAAGACCCAGTGTGGCCGGTATGAAAACAAGCCAAAACTTCTCATTCGTCGGTAAAAAAATTTTTCATTTGTTATCTACAGTATGATAAATACATTCACCAACTTTTATTAAAATAAAACCATTTAAACTGGGTGTTCGGATTTATATGTCACTTAGTATATTTGTTGGATGAAGGATTTGGAAATAGGATCCCAGAATTTCAAATTGACCTAGAACATTAATTTGGAGCTGGTATTGAGCATTGAATGCTTTAATTTATTTGTTTTTAAGATATTTGATACAAGTGAGTGAGTGAAAAAAAGGTACGAAATCATAATTATTCACTTCCCTCACCTCGTACTACGAACGAACACTACAGTTTCTCACAGAATCCAGTACCTATACAGTAGAACCCCGATTATCCGAGATCCGGCTTATCCGAAACAGATCGCATACAATAATTTCTCCGTTTTAACAGAAGTTGTTTGGGAAATCGCGTTGTTATTACCATATAACAGAAACTTGAGGCAATCAGACGTGTAGATAGAGATGATTTGCTTAAAAACTTTGGTATACATGATTTTGTATAATCGGTGTTCTACTGTAATTTAATCTAATACCTGATGTATTGTACGTACCTATACTAAGTGACATATAAATCCGAACACCCAGTTAAAATGGTTTTATTTTAATAAAATTTTGTATAAGTACTTAATGAAGCATAATAAGCAAATGATAAAAATTTCAAAATGATTGCACTGCTTTAAAGCCCTTTGACCTTTAATAATGTGTGGATGCACCCTGATGTGCTACGCATTCTCCAACGCGCCTAGGCATGCTTCTGATCAGGTGGTCAATGTCCTCCTGTGGTATCTCATTCCAGGCAACCACCAACTCCTCTCAAAGTGCTTCTAGAGTCTGAGGAGGACGTTGCAAATTGAGCAATCTCCTACCCATCATATCCCACACGTGCTCAATTGGGGATGAGCCGGGAGATCTTGGTGGCCATGGTAACAATGTGACATCATTATGTTGAAAGAAGTCTATTGTGACTCTTGCAACATGTGGTCGGGCATTATCTTGTTGGAAAGTTGGATCTGCCAGGGTGTCAAGATAGGGTAAAAGATGGGGTTCTAGAACTTCGTGGATATAACGCTGCGCGTTCATGTTACCTCTGATGAAGATTGAAGGTGACCTGGAACCATAAGCTATAGCACCCCAAACCATAACTCCAACAGTGTGATGAACATGTCTGGGGCTGAAATATTCATTTTTAGAGCGTTAGTGAATTAAAAAAAAGCAGTATAAAAACCGGAATGTCCAACTGATAAGGCTGAAAATGTTTTCACTTGTTATTTACAGTAAGATAAATACATTCACCAACTTTTATTAAAATAAAACCATTTAAACTGGGTGTTCGGATTTATATGTCACTTAGTATATATACCCTATCATCATAATATTGTCGTCCAGTCGCTAATAACCCTGCGTGGTTGATGCAGCTTCTGTGTTTTCTTAATAAAAAAAATTATTCAACCAAAATACCCAATTTGTGTTACTGAATTTACGTGGTGACAGAAATAGACAAATATATGATCAAACTATAAGAATAGGTGTATAAATTCAAGGAAAGTATAATTTATCTATTATACAGTAGCTGAAATAGTTATATAAACCGCCATCACTTTAGATGTAATTGAATATATACGATATAATATGTACGTTTACTACTTCCTGTAATATTAATTTCTGTCACTGCTAAGCAAACTGAGAATCTGAGTTAAAATGACTGATGCAAACACATTGTGCAAATATGTACATTGTATCAGGGTCAACAACATATGACAATGCTATTGACTTTAGATAGTTATTACAATGAGCTACTGGCATCTTTTTCAATTTAAATGTCAGTTTTGCTTATTGTTCTCTTAGTCGTCATACTCTAGGAGCCTGAAGAATTTATTTAGTTCTTCTCGATGGCACCACTGCAGTTTTTTTTATATAATGTTCTGGGGCATATGACACCTTTGGAACCAAACCTACATTTTTCATTAAATAACTGTGATTTGTGAAGTGTCTCATTTCCTCCGGAGTGCCTCAAGGGTCTGTACTTGGGCCACTCCTATTCATTTTGTATATTTCTGATCTCCACTCAGTTGTTAAATATTGTAATATCCAATTCTTTGCCGACGATTCACAGATCTACAGTCATTTCCATAATCACGACATTCGAAATGCTGAATCTGCGGTAAATGAAGATATAACATCTATTAGTACGTATGCAAAAAATCATAACCTTCAGTTGAACCCTTTAGAATCGAAAGTCATCATTTTTTCACCAAAACTATTTAGAAGTGATGCCAAAAGGAATTTTGAAGTAAAATTAAATGGTGAGACTATAAGTACGTCTAAATTTTATACAACATGTAGATAATATCAGTAAGAGTTGTTTTTCAATTTTACGTCAATTATAAACAATTTGTTGACTTTAAAACAAACAAAAAAATTGTGTGAATCTTTGGTAATGTCCAAAATTAGTTATTGCGATTTAGTTTATCTTCCATTTCTTGACTCAATATCTCTAGTACGTCTCCAAAAAATCCAAAACTCATGTTGTCGGTTGATCAATTTGAAAAAATATGATCATATCAGCCCTTTTTTCAATGACATGAAGCGGTTGAGAGTAAATGAACTGTTACTTAGTTACTTACACCCACAGGTTTTTGCTGTCATCCATTCCGCCGTTTTTGAGAAATAAGCTGATATCTAGAAGCAATATCCATTCTACAGTATATTCAGATAAGAGATAGACCGGATGTAAACAAAAGGTTCGGGTGATTTTCACGCTAACGCCGCCGTCTCGACGTAAAACAGGAGCCCTCATTGGTCAATTCGCAATTAAATGCCTATGCCGAGCGGCAGAGCAGTCGTATCAAGGCAGAGTCACATTCAGGTTCAGACGTGTTACGTATGTCGTGTGCATCATTGCAATTTGATATTTCTTTGGACGTTTTCATTTGTTATCTTATTAAGTTGTTGAGTTTGTCGTTGTTATTGTTATACCTTGTTATTGATTGTTATTGTTATCAACTGCTTGCGCAAAATGCCCAGTAGTACAGATACTGCCGATGAAGTTGTAAACTCCTGTAGTCCACCTAGGAAACGCTCTAAAAAAAGACACCTGAGTGCAGAAATGAAAGAGGTCATTTTGAATATACTCGTATATAAGATCGAGCACGAGGAGAACGAGGCATCAACCATCAAAGAAATTGTTGTGAAGGTTTCTCACAAAGTTGGGGTGTGTCGCGCATCAGTGTTTAATGTGTTAAGACAATACAAAAAAATCACACCTTTTCTGAGCCAATGACCAGTAAACATCGCAAAAGTATTGTTAAATCATTGGATGAAGCTGATAAGCATGCGATTAGGAGGAAAGTGCATGAATTCTTCTTTAGGAATGAAATACCTACTATAGATAAAGTACTGCAGGAGGTAAATGGAGATACAACGTTGCCAAATTTCAAACTATCAACTTTCCATGCGTTACTGAAGCATTTAAATTTCAAATGGAAAAAACGGGGTCGTAATAGTTTACTACTGGATAGAGAAGAAATTGTGCTATGGAGGAGGGATTATTTAACAAAAATTGGGAAATATAGAAATCAAAACAGGAAGATTTATTACCTTGATGAAACGTGGGTAAACGCACGACACACTACAAGTAAAGTATGGGTTGATGATTCTGTAACTTCATCCAGGAGGGCCTTTCTAGATGGACTGTCCACCGGATTAAAAAATCCAGCAGGTAAATACGAGTAATAGACAACAATCGGATGTTTTTCAAACCTTGGGAACAAGGTTCTAAACATTAATTCCAGGGGGCAGATAAAACATATTACAAGTAACAAAACTTTTATAACTTTCGATAAAATGCGTGGATGTTTTATTGTCATTTTCATTTGTTACAACTTTTTTAAGCCATGTTTTTATGTGTTTTCGATATTTCAATAATTTTTTAATATAATCTTAAAATATGTCGAATATTATAAACTTAAAAAAATTTACTAAGTTTTATATTGTGTACCGTTCCTAATATTTCTAATCATTTTAATTCATACTTTAAGCTTTATAAAGTTATAATTTGTTAATATCAATATTTGCGCGTATTTCAGGTTCCTGATCATTCATTTTTTAAAGGTTTATAACTTTAAATTAAATTGTGAAGCGCTGAGTAATCATACGACGTTCAATATTCTTTCTTTCAATATGACTATATAATCCCAATTATAGCAATCTGATACTCATGTCTCAATGTTTTTTCGCTGAATGTGATGAAAACATTTGAAAAAGGTTCGCTTATTGAAATAAATCTATCTACACCAGTTAGTAGTTCGATTTCCAGGTAAAGGGAAAAGGCTCATTATCTGCCATATTGGCAGTGAGGATGGATTTGTTGTTGACGGTCTGTGGTGCTTTGAGTCTAAGAAAACTGGACATTACCACGAGGAAATGAATGGCGAATCGTTTGAACAGTGGTTTTCAAAAATTTTACCGAACTTAGAGGAAAACGCAGTAATTGTGTTGGATAATGCGCCTTATCATTCTCGAAGAATGGAGAAGGTCCCAACAACGGCTTCAAGGAAAGTTGATGTTCAAAATTGGCTCCGCTCGAAAAATATCAACTTTGAAGAAGCAATGCTGAAAGTACAATTATTAAGAATTGTCAAGGATCACAAGGCGGAATATCAAAAATACGCCATTGACGAAATGGCAGCAAGTCAAAATAAAACTGTGCTCCGTTTACCTCCATACCATTGCGAGCTCAATCCCATTGAGCTCATATGGGCAGAGGTTAAAAATTATATAGCTAAGCACAATACAACTTTTAAATTTTGTGACCTCAAAGGACTTTTCAAAGAAGCACTAGAATTAATAACAGCGCAAAAATGGGAAAACTGTATTAAGCACGTGAAAGACAAAGTTGAAAAGAGAATCTGGGAACTGGACAATATTTTAGAGGAACAAGTCGAGCCATTCATTATTGACGTTGGTGCTTCAGGCAGTAGCGATGATGAAAGCTCATCAAGCTCATCTTTCCAATAAAAGATGTCGTTCATCAAATTCGGTAAGTTATAAGTAATTATAAAGCTACTGTATTTTTTAATTAATTATTGACATTTTTGAACCCATTTTGGCAAAACCTATTCAAGAATCTACTTTCTGACAATGTTCAACCATGCACATTTTTTTACGTTTTGAACGTTTTAATTTGGTTACATATTTACCTAGAAATCAAAAAATATACTAATCAATATTCTAAATGCAATTTTAAGAGATATACGATTATTTTTAATTTAGGCTAATTTAAACGCCATTTTGAGATAATATTCGACTGTATTTCACCAAACATCAGGCGGCATCCGAAGCTGGAAATCGAAGCGAAAATTTTTAAACCCTTATGTATATTTACATCATTATATATTTCTTACCCCACCCCCACATGATCCTATATCCATCACCAATCGTATACACATCGAATTGTGCTAATTTACTACAAAGTTACGCAAAGCAGCATCTACTATCTAAAATATGTACTGCGTGACTCTTAATACGTCCCTGCCGAATGTTACAGCGTTCGATGATCAGGTGGTCTTGTTTATGTCCGGTCTATCTCTTATCTGAATATACTGTAGGGACATTCGATTCACTGAAACACTCAAAAATGCCCCTCCACAGGACATCATTCTTTCGTAAATGATTCACCTACAAAACAATTATTTTTTACAATGCTCTACCTCGATCCACAAAATTGCTATCATATGATGAATTTAGAAGACATATGAAGAAATTTATTTTGAATAGAAGTATATAAATTTATCTGCCACCTCACACAAAAATATTTCCAATATAGCATTCCTTTGTTTTGTATGACTGTTACAATTTTATACATTTAAATCATGAAATATTTAATAGCCTTCACTTATTATATGTTATATAATATTTTTTATATACCTACATTTTTAAACTTCTGACTTATCAAAAGTATTTACGTTTTTTGTATTGTTTTGTCAGTTTTTTTTTGGGGGGGGGGGTTAAGTGGCAGAGTAGCATTATGCTAAACTTCGCCCCTTAAATAAAGACGATTTATTATTATTATTTGGGGCATTTTTGTTTGAAAAAGTAGCGATTCTGTCCGACTCATCTGGCAACGCTGTGCTTTAACAGATCCGCCATTTGAACACTTTCCTAATAGTCGAAGATCCGGCCATTCCAATTTGCATGTATGTTTTTTTATAAAATTTGATTTTCATGAATGATACATTTTTTAGATTTATAGAAATAAGTTTGATAAAAAAATAAACAAATACCTTCAGATAGCTGGAACGCACTTCGATCACTGCGACGTCACTCAAGTTTTGAGGTTGTTCTTTTGTACAGTTTCTCGATTAAACGTTGCTGTCCAGCGGCTATTTGCTTACTTCTTCCTACCAAACGTCCTATCTAGAGCGCCAATTAGTATGTCAATCACCTCTTGTAAAAAAGCGGACATTCAACGTGCCAATTCCAATTCATAACTATAACACTACTGTCAAGCAAATTTCATCATGATCGATCACTGTCCAACTACGAGAAAAATCGATTACTCTTATACAGATCCAAATCACACCGCACACGTCTAAACAACTTGACTACCTGTATTCACCAGATAGAAGTAGATGGACCGATAACAAAGCCGTTTATAGAACGAGGTTGACCATACTGTCGCCCACTCGAACTGCTGTTACCGATTCGATTCAAATGTCTTCGAGATTGGAATGATGCATTTCATCAATACGTGGTCGTAAATATCCCGTACGTGAGCTGTGCTCGATAAAACCGGCGATATTTCATCGGAATTGTATGACTTTATTAAATGATGCTCGGAATGCGCCCATTCCAATGCTGAATCATGTCAAAGATAGTGAGTCATTTTGTAGATATGGGTGACACAACATGATGTGAGTCGGACATGCTGAGTCCTTTTCTTGATAGAATCACCGTTTTGTTGGGCTTGTACTGCGACGAAACTCATCCGTTTGTTATTCAGGAAGTCCGTGGTATCTTTGATGTCGCAGGCATTTAGAAAGTTAGTACGAGGGATGTCTTTTAAGTTTTACATATGGAGGTAGGTAGTTTTAAATGACCTCGTAATTTCTGGAGATTTGACCGTCTATAAAGAAACAGGAAGGAGGAAAAATAGAAGTTATGACAGAAAGGAAGCAACGCATAAAAACATTAATTTGCTTGGTAGATGATAAAAATAACTGAACACAGAGCAATTAAACTACACAATTCCTGAGTTATGTCAGTTCTGATGATGCCGAATTTTATGAAACTTGCGTCATAATCATAACAAATTTCACTGTCCCACCTAACACTGGACTTGGGTAAATGTCTTCACTTTTATCCAACCATTTTTATCACTATTACTCGAGAAGTCACCATAACTAAGCGGAATGTCATATCGTTAGCAACATTTCACTGCATAGGCAAATAAAGAAATGTGTCTCCCAGATCATATCATCAGAATCAAGTGATTCAATGTTACGTTTTCGCAAACTGATTTACCATAGACTGTAATTTATTATCACTGAGCGTTAGTTTATTTGATGAAAACCAGGATTTTAAGTTTTATTTCAGAGGGCTTAAATTCATGTATGACTATTAATCATTGTCGTGTCATCATCATATCGTATAAGGTTATTCGTCGGATTAAAGTTGGGTGAATCATTGATATACAGGGTGCGGCATAGAGGACAGACGTTTTTGGGATGGGTAGTACCACAGCCGACGTCAACTGCGAGCCGTGATGAAAGAAAGGCAACACCGCGCTCGGACGGCATGGTAGTGCTACCTGTGAACGTCGGCCGCCAGCGGCTGTGTGCTCCGTCTCAAGAACTAAATTTAATTTTGGAAAAGAGGACAGTTCGATTCGATACAAATCGTCTGAATATGAAATAGCTCTAAAAAATTTAAAAATACGAAATAATCGTGATATATATGAGTCGCTAATGCAGCTAACCTAATTAAAAGTATTTAGTTTACGTTTTTTGGTGTCAGCACACTGTGTTCCAACAGGCCCAGCTTGGAAATGTGGAGTTACGTGTTTGTTTTTAATACATTTACTTTCAGTTTTACTGTTATTTTTCAATTTTACATAATCATTCAAAATTATGTTTGAAAAAATAGACAAAAGCTTAGATAAAATATCTGCATAATTGCGGCCACAGATGCAAGTTAAAGAAAATTCACTGTATATAAAGTCAGACTGCATGCTGAGCAAGGTTAACTGACACAAAATAAATGTTTGATTATTGCTTTTCAAGAAGAAAATTTCCAATCTATCTACATTAATAATAGATTCAAAAATGGCATACATATGTTAGAATATGATTGGTACATAACTGATTGGAATTGACAGTCCTCCTCTTTGCAAATGATCAAAATAAACATTTGTTGTTAATGAACCTTTTTCTTTAACTATTAGCGATTTGCATATCTCGCAGTTTAGGTTATTAGAGATAGCGTGTGAAGCATATCCAGATATATAAGTCTTAGTACTATCCTCTATGTCACAATTGGCTAAGTAATTTGTCCTCAAATACTTCATTGAATATATCCAAAACTTCAGGATTTTGTTTGGTATCCAAGAAATCAAAATTTTCTTGAGTTTCTAAGCAGTTTTTGAACCTTGTTTTAATTTCTGCTAAAGAAACTGACGATTTCTGTTCATTGAAAATATGCTTCAGCCAGTATTTTCTTTTCAGCATTTCAAATTTCATCATATGACACATTGTAATTGCAGCCACATAAAAGTCTATAATTGCCAAATCGTTTTTCTAAATTATCAGTGGTGAATTTTCCAGGCAATACATACTCAATGTCAAATTGATTAAATGAATATTCAATTATATTAAGTAGTCAGCGTGCTTTGATATAGAGCTGTATACGTTTCTGGTGTCAGGCGTCCATTATTATTCTTTAGATTATGCCATTTTTCTAACCATATCAGGATTTTTTTTTAAATTGTACTCTATAATCATATTTATTGGTAATAGGCTTACAAAATTCGTTTCGCTTCAATTCTCCTTTTATTACACTTGTATTACTGACAATATTCCACCAATTCCTGATTATTTCCAAAAAGTGTGCAGCATCATTAAACTTTAATTCTTTCATAGCAGCTATTGTTGAGTGATGGAATAAATTATCTAGAAAATTTACATTTTGCCTTTCGAATGAATTTGGATGCAATGTTTTATAATTTAATTTATATGCTTTCTTAACTACAGCTTCTTTTTCCAATTGATATACAGCACGAATGTTTTCAAATTTAGCATACTGAATAATATCATTATTGTCAAAATTAGGATATACAAAAGTTTTGTCTAGGTTTTTTAATTAATCCATTTATTTCTGATACTCTTGAAAATATGCACAACATCATAAGTTAACTATATGTTCTTATCAGGATTATGTGGATTTGGAATAGAATAATTTTCTGATGAATCCTTTGCTAATTTCCTGAACATTGCTCTATTAATTCGGTGATTATCAGTAACAACACAAATAACTTCAAATCCACATTTTTGAACTAAATTTATCTTTGATCTTATCCATATCATCGAAATTCTGGATAGCTTTTTCATGTTTCTCAATTAATTTTTGTTTTCTTTGCATTGGGTCAGTTCTTTTGGGTGCTTCAGTTTTTGAAAGATATGATGGCAAGTTTGGGAAAATGGAGGGAACAGCATTTTCTTTCAATTTTGGATATTTCAAAGGTATATTATTTGGACTGTTCCATCCGCCAAAACTATATTTTCTGTCCTGATGATATCCGATTCTCTAAAATGACGACTGCACACAGCTGAATATTTTGAAGGTGTCCAATTTTCTCTGGGAATTGCCATAAGCCATTTGTTTTTCAGACTTTCGGTACTTGGGAAGCGAAAAGTTGAAACATAGCTTTCTGTTTTCAAAGCAGAATTATAGTTTGCATTGCATAAAGGAACACAGCAACAACGAGGCATATTGTCTGCGTCAAATACTTGATAAATGAAAAAAGAAAAATACAACCTGAATTTGCACGTTTTCAATAGTTGAAATCCTTAGCGTCCTGAGGCGCGAACAGCCACAGTCACACTTCTTAGTTTATTTTTAAAGCACAGAAGCACTACAACTGGAGTCTATTTCTCATTTATTATAGTCACCGATCACTTTGAACACATACACACACTTTGATGCTTAGAAAACAAGCTTATCTCTTAATTACAGCCTCTGGGATTCCAAAATCACAAATTGAAAAGGTTATGTTTTTGTTTCCGAAAATCGAATTTATTTTATTAAAAATAGCCTCCTTCAGTCTGCATACCGCTGTCCCTTTATGGCCAAATGTAGTTTAGCGAACAGAAAATAGTCACACGGTGCCATATCAGGAGAATATGGGGAGTCGTTGATGGTTAAAATGCCATTTTTGTATCTAAAAAACAATTTTTAGCATCATTTGAATGAAAAAATACTTGTGATCCGGTACCCTTGACGGCATTTAAATAGTAATGTGATAGTAATTTGACAGTCACATGGTCTTAGAGAACCTACTTATTACACCTATACTTTGCGAGAGGAACTATGCAAAAACCTTTGTGCAAAGCTTGGTGTATTTATCAAATCGAAACTCAACCGATCATTTTTTCTTTTAACTGAATGCTTAAGAAAATCGAATGAATTATGCAAGCCACGGAGTTGGATAGCTGTTCCGTCGGCGACGACGTCGACTTGGCCTTGAGGTGCGCTTCTGATTCGTTGACAGCTATTTTTAGACGCAGCCGGCAATCCTTCATTTATTATTCATAAAGTTATAACGACGAAACGCCATCGAGAATGACAACTCCGCGTTTGGGTTCAGTCAACTCTTCATGGAGGTGTTGATGCAGCTATTATCCAGTGTTCGCATTCGGGAAACCGATCAGCTATAGTGTTTCTAATCCTAACTGAAACAAAATAAAAAATACCTGGGTCCTTAATGAAAAAATAGTGAATCCCCACTAATATCATAAATGTGTGTACGCATTTAATATGGAATTCATCCTGTCAAAAAAGATTCTAAATCTACCTGGAGCTGTCTTCCAAGACTTAGCATTATCAGCAGCAATTTGAAAGAGTTACCTGGCCATCTGCACAAAATTATGTTTCTAGTTTACCTACCATTGTTAAGTCTGAGTTACAAATGAAACTGCTGGAAAAATATAACACCAGCTAGCAATCGAGACAATTCACATTCTCCCAAATAACTTGCCACGATGTTATGGGATTTTTCCGGAGTACCAAAGGTAATGCCTTGGGTGTTGAAGGAATGAACCTAAATATGCTAACAATCATATTCGATTTGCTAATTGAAAATATAACTTTCATCATCAACTATGCAATTGCATCGTCAAATTTCCCCAACTGTTGGAAAAAAGCAAATGTTCCCCTAGCTTAAATAAGTAACCCTACAGATATTTCACATCTGAGGCCTATAAATATACTACCAGCATTTTCCAAGTTATTAGAGCTAGCCATGAATCATCAGGTATCTGACTACGTCTTCTCTAATGGTATCATTTCTGAAATCCAATCGGGTTTCAAGAAAAAACCACAGCACAACAACAGTTCTGGTTGGCATCACGGATGACTTAATCAGATATGTAGATCAAGGAAATTTAGCATGCTTAGTGTTACTTGATTATACAAAGGCTTTAGATACTCTGGAACCATATATTCATATACACTTTGGTTTTTCGGAATCTGCAATTAATTTTGTATTATTTCACTGATAGGAGTGAGATGGTTGTGATTGGGTCAAGTATCTCGGAGGAGATACCAGTTAAACTAGGGGTACCACAGGGTTCCATTCTGGGGCCATTATTGTTCTCAATTTACATTTCTGACTTCCACGAGTACGTTGAACACTGCAGTATTCATCACTACGCTGACGACACTCAATTATACTTTGGCTTTTATATGAAAGATTTAAAAAAATGCCGAACATTTAACGTATCTTGTGCTCATAATCTCAAAATTAACCCCTTAAAATCATCCGCAGTTATATTTGGACCAAACATCAAAAAAAGTCAGGCAAAACCATTACTAGCATTGAGCATTTTAGACCCTGAGTGCAAGAGTTTAGAACTCTGGATTGATTCTGATTTGAGGTGTGAAAAACATGTTAGTCAGCTGAGCCGAACATCATTCGGTATTTGAAGCAATTATTTCCTCATAGGAAAAGTATGAATACTGGTCTCAAGCTGAAGTTGTGCGAAACCTTAATATGGTCTAGAATTCACTACTGTGACTGTATTTATGGGCCTGGACTAAGATCGATTGAGATAAAAGACTTCAGACTATTCAAAATGCGTGTCTCAGATTTGCTTGTAGAGTGAGAAAATTTGAGACAGTATCACATAAATATCGTGAGCTGGGTGTTCAAAAAATAGAAGAGCTACAAAAAATGCACGTATTCATCTTGACTCATAAGATAATCACAACACAAGCCCCTCCATATCTATCAACCAAATTTATCAGATACTCAGATGCTAATCAACTAAACACAAAGCATAAGCATATCTTGGTTATCCCGAGACATTCAACATTTCTATTTAAAAGGTCGTACATATTATGTACTGCTATCAAGCTATACAACGCGTTGCCTACCGAGTTCACTCACTACTCTATAAAGAATTTCAAAAAAAGATTGAAGCATTTTATCTCTGATTTCATTGCCCAGTAAGTAGACCATGGCCATGAATAGGGGCTCGTTGCAGGTTTTTTTACTTTTTTGTTTTTGATTAGAAAATTTACACAAATATTTGTTGGGTTAAGTTTAAAAACGCTTTTTAGCGGCACTTCGCCTTTTTATACTTTGTATAAATAATGCCGGATTATTATTATTATTGTATGTATGTTTGTGTTTTTATTTATTCATTCATAGATTAGACCTTGGAGACGGATATAGGCTTTCCTTTTGTTGTGTAAAAAACACAGGGGCGTACTATTTTTATTTGAGAAAATAGTGCACCATTCCCCTGTATCTCCGCCACTGATGCACGTTAATTTTAAGTAAAGACTTTTGAATGTGGACAATACTTAGGCAAATCCGCATACCAAATTTTAGTTCGTTCTAGTGGACTGTTTTGAAGATATTGAAAAAAAATTGTCTAACTTCAACACGTATCTTTTTAAGAAGCCCTCGTGGAAAAATGTTACACAGAATGCGGTATGATGTTTCATTTCAGGTCACGACTTGTGAATCGCCCTGTATAAAGTTGACAATTATACTTTTGTGTATTTTGATTGATTTTTTCACCTTTACTATCATGATTACGTATTTATAAATATTACTAGCTTCCATTGGCATACGCAAGCATTGTTCTCTTTCTGCAAGTAACGTACTCACATAACAAAGCAAAATATATTAATGTCCCAATAAAAAAGAACTTTTAATTTATGAGCCATAAACACGTGTTAGTATAAACAAGCATAACCTCATAAAATCTCCCTCCGTTTTGTTGAATTTACTTTTTATTATTTTCTTATAAGTCATTCAACAGGTGTTATACTAAACGCGTTACAAGGAACGACTTTCATGGATATTATATTAGGCTTTTATTTTCTGGCATCCGAAGATATATTCGTAAGCATTGTACCTATGTGGTTCACAAAACTCCCCAACGAATGACACATGTGTGGGATCCGTCAACCCTTGGTCCCAGTCACAAAACATATATACACTGAAAAAGGTATAATTCCATGCTATTCAAAGACAACACGGTGACTTGTATGGTTGTCAGCGGCCATTTTTTGAGGGCGTGGGGTGTGACATGGTTGCCAGATTGTGCTTGTCCTTCTCAGTGACATAAAAGCTGCACTGCACTGCAATTTCGAAGATCCTCATGGTCATTGCAGGTCTTTTGTGAATGCGGTTTTCCGACCATCTATGATCACTTTTCCTTTATCAACCCTGGCTCGATATTGCCTCAGCCACATCTTTGAACTAATTAGGCAATTAGCCGCACCTTTTTAAGCTAGCTCATATTTGCTCAATCGTTTGCGTAAATGCGTAAGGTGTTCAACTTTAAATATTCAGAAGCTATAAACGTTTCCACAGAAACGCATAATACTATATCATTGTATCATTAACCTATTATCATTTTTATTTGCCACTGTTAACGGCTTTTTATGATCTAAATTGCTACCTACGCGCACTTCACACAGGATGTATACGAATGACAGTCAATAAGCCGATATACATGGTGATCACGATACTATTTTATTCGAGAAGAGAAACCCGCACGCGTGCGATTAGTATATCTCTAACGGACGCGTGACGTCACTCGGTGACAAAATTTCCCAGTCAGTTTTACATGAGGCTAATTTGTGATTAGTTTCGTTGGTTTCTCTGGTATGTTTCAAATCAGTCTCTGTGTGAAATATAATCGAACATTTGGCTATGGTGTAATGTGCAGTGGTGGATTGTTCAAGCAACAACAACAAAAAAAGCAAAGACGTTTCGAATTGGCGATTCCTCCAAAGAACAAACAAGTTTGCGAACAATGGGTTTTGGAGAGTTATCATCAAGATAAATTTTATAATTTATGAATAAATGTAATGAACTCGACCATATGTTCCACAATTTCAACGCAGTCATTAAAGTTGACAAAAAAATCGTTAGTTGAAAAGATGTAAGATGTATTTTAAAATCCAGATGTATAAAAAAATCATCCAGAATTGGAAAAAGGTAAATGATGAAAATTTCAAAATCAACTCAATAAAGCTTTTTACCAATACAAAATACTTTTATTGTTTATAAGCTTTATTGTGTCATTAATTTAAAGAAAAATGTTCTCCCATGAAGAAAAGTGTGATATGTTAGAATGCTATTTAGTGTGCAGAAAATCCTCCTTGAGAGCAAGAGAATACTACAGTGAATTATATCCCGCTCGCATTCAACCGTATGAACGATATTTTCTGAGACTTTATCGAAAATTTAGGGGCAACGAAAATGTTTTTGCTAAAACAAGGGCAAAAAAAGAATTCATAATAAGCGAGGCCACGGAAATTGCAGTTATTGGATATTTTGAAGCTTATCGTGAGAATTCAATAGCAGATATTCTCAAGGACTCTAATTTCAGTTATGGTACTGTTCAAAGGATTTTAAAAAAATACAAATTTATTCCGTATAAGTACCGACCAGTTCAAACGCTTTTGGCAGGGGATCCAGAGAGAAGACTTGTTTTTTGCCATTGGTATCTTAGCTTCTGTCGCCAAAATGTAAATAACTTTCGTTACCTTTTATGGACAGATGAATCAAATTTTTCAAATTCTGGAATGTTTAATAGAAAAAACCACCATTATTAGTCAAGAGAAAATCTTTTGTTAGTACATCCAAGAGGCCCACAAGTCCGTTTCAGTTTCAACGTTTGGTGCGGTATAATTGGTTCAAAAATTGTTGGCCCGTTCTTTCATGAGGGAACCCTAACTGGTGAAAGATATGTGGAATTTATGTCAGAAATTCTGACTAATTTCTTAGACGAATTGGATCTTATAAGTAGACATCATCTGCATTTTCAGCAAGATGGCGCACCTGCCCACAACTCCAGAGGTACTTATCATTGTCTAAGTACTACTTTTAATGATCAGTGGATAGGAACAAATAGCCCAATACAGTGGCCTCCCAGATCACCAGATCTAAACCCACTTGATTACTTCTTGTGGGGTTACTTAAAGAACCAAATTTACAAGCGAAGGTACGATAACCTTGACGCGTTAAAGACTGCAGCTAGGGAAAAGATAACCCAGATAGATGGTAGGACCATACTTAAGACAGTTCGAGCAGTTGAAAAACGTGCCCAAAAATGTATTGAAGAACAAGGTGGTGTTTTCGAGCATCTTCTTTAAAAAAAATTGTTATTGTATTTTGTAAGATTATAAGTTGATGTTGAAAATAAAGTTTGTCGATACAATTTAATTGTTTCAGATTGGAGGCCATAAGTTCAACAATTTGTAACCTAGGAGAAAAGTTATTGTAAGCTTTTTGTTTAAAATTTGATGCTTTAACAGAAAAAAATATAATATACAGGGGTTTCCATTTAAAAAATGTTATTTTACTGAAAAAAATCAAAATAACGACTCTCAATTGTTTTTTTTATTTCTCATTTTTACCAGCGTTAAAAATGCTACTAGTTTGCTAATTCAAACAACTTTGTATTTTCACTAATAACAAAGTTACTAATGGTGGACACTTAATTTGGATAACCCTGTATACTGCTGAAATCACCATGCAAAATCGATAACACAAAAAAATGTTAAGAAAATATTCCAAATTGCTCTAATACATTGCATTTCGTACCGTCAACCGGAACATTTGTCACCGAATGACGTCATGCCTAAACGGCATTTTGTCATCTAATCCGCTTTCGTTCGAGATAAATTTGATTACGCTCAAAAATACCGGTTTTTCTAGCTCATGATGCGGTGTATATGCTTTATTTCAATCAGTTCTAGGTTCGATTGATGCTACTATTGCATTTTATATAATTACCACCTCTAGTGGTATAAAAGGGAACTATTTCCTACGTCACCGATTTTTCGCAATTCGTATTCCGCCTCTAAATAAGGTAAGTCAGTCATTTCACATAACTGGCTTCGTTGCAATAAGAACTTTTATTTTATATATTTGGAATACACTTCTAAAATTATATAACGTATTTCAGGAAAGTAACGACACATTACCACGCAATAATTACTGTTGTCGATGAATCTTATGACTGAAATTGAAATCATATTTGAACAATATTTGTTATAAACATCTGTTTTACAACAGAGGAAATTAGATGGTTCGTATATTTCAAAGCCAGATATTGTACGGAATTATCTTTTGGGGCAACTGAAAAATAATATTTTGGCAACAAAAAAAAAACGACAAGAAGAATTATCTCTGAAATATAGTCAAGATTCTTTTAGAAATCATTTTGGAAGGTGGTACATCCGCCACTGTATATATTCCGGTTAACACACTTTACTAAGTGAGAGATGCACTTCCATAATACCAGAAACATGGATTTATTAATTACTCCTCAACACAGATTGGCCCTTATTCATAGGATTTTGGTTAAGAAGAAAGTGTTGTTTCATCAAGACAATGCACCAGCTCACAAATCCGTTATTGCAATGGCCAAAATTAACGAATTAAAGTTTGAATTGCTACCTCATGCACCCTATTCACCAGATTTAGCCCCCCTCGGATTATTTTTTGTTTCCAAACTTGAAAAAGTGGCTCAGTGGTCAAAGATTTTAAAAAGGATGAAGAAGTGATGTCGGCAGTTAATGGCTATTTTGAGGAGACAGTTCTTATTATAAAAAGGGTATCGAACTTATTGAACATCGCTGGGAAAAGTGTATAGACCTCAAAGGAGATTATGTTGAAAAATAAATACATTTTTTTAGAAAATTTTTGTGTTTTCTTCGTTGGGTCGGGTACTTCTGGGACCACCCTCGTATATGGCTGTACAGGATAATAATGCTTGCTTTTCATATGTTTCGATCACTAAGCAAATCGGTGTACCTAGATAATCAACTTTATTGTACCTGTTTCATTTTTATCAGGAATGTATTTCAAATACTGTTCTCCACCAATTTGACAATGTTAAAACATGTAAGTGTAGTATAAGCAAATGAAGAAAATCTATCTATGTCCTTTCTGTTCCACAAATATCGCTACACTTTTCTGAAGCACCCTGTGTACAATTCAAACAAAAAATCTAAGTAAACACGCCTATCGCTCAGCAAGTTTGCTACTAAAACAACCATTACGCATACCGAAGAAGAAAAAATAAATAAATACGCTGCCAGTTGTGTTAATGCATTAAACATGGCACACATGCTTGCTTAACATGCAAAATGAGGTGAGAGAGGCAAGAGTGTTGTCATGACGAAGCGAAAAAGTACATATCGATGTCATGTGACGTGCTAATGAAGTTTTCGATGCCAATTATTCCAATTAATTGTTTATTTTTATAAGTGCTTTCGTAATTATGCAAGGTTGGTGACGATAGTCATTGCACAATTAAGAGTTAGTTGTGATGTGTAAATTGTTATGAAAAACAAAAATTGTGTCTGGTAAAATCATTTAAATATTATTTTATGTTACAAAAATACAGATGAACATGCTTTTGAAAGTTGTGGATCGACATTGTAAGTACGCATGACTAAGGCCCGGTTTTTCAATCGCAGGTTAACTTTCTGGTTAGTTAACTATAATCAGGAAGCTAACTTGAAGTGACCTGCAAGTATTTTGACAGCGCCTAACTTGACCAAATTTATCAAGTCCACTGGCGCCTCGAACGGGATCTGAACGAATATTTTTGGATTAAGCAAATAAAAATAAAACTTTTTTGTCTCTTGAAGTTTTTTCGTATCTTGCTTAGATTTCGAGAAAAACAAGTCCACTTAATTGCATCTCCCTGGTCCATATGGGGAACAGTTTCGTTTGGAAATAGTTTTTAAAAATTTTTTAATACTAATTATGTTATGTTACTTATTATTTGTTGTTGTTCGATATATATATATATATATATATATATATTTCTTTTTTTGAGACGTGGTCATTGTCGTCTAGACCAGTTAAGTGAAAAATAAAGCTTCCACCGTTAGTTGGGTACTTCGACAAAATTCAAGCAATGAGGACTCTTTATACTTTATTAGTCTCTAGCTTTCAATGAACTTTGCCATCTTCATCAGGAGCTGCAATAACATCGAGAAGAAATAGCAACTATTGTGCAAATGATTTTAAATGACTTACATTAGTATAATGCCAAATTCCAGATCTGGTTTTGCTGTTCTACCCTATATCAAGGAGCTGAACCCTAAGCTGTACAGGCCCGTTGAACTGTCGAATTACAAATCCGTCCTCACTATAAACTGTATTTTTTCAAAGATGAAAGACAGAGTTCCGTTGCTTGGCTCAACCAACACAGTTTACTCTATCAGTTGCAATAATTGCAACCACATATACATAGGTCAGACTTCCAGATCTCTAAAAGGAAGGATTTCATCACACAAAAGTGATTCTAGGCTTACTACACAAGTTTCAAAGTTCTTGATAAAGAAAAATATCTATGAAAACGTTTATTCCTGGAAATGTCCCAGATTTTTATGAATGACAACTGTATGAATAATAAGACAGATGTTAAGCAACTGAGCGTCATTTACTCATATTTGCTAATCTGCGAAAAGTTGGAGTTACTTACACATCTCTCCAAATTTTGACTTTTCACAACCATCAATGGAATTTGGTTTTTTTGGTCTATTCCACCCTTTCCCTCCAAAATTCCATTCAATTCAAATTTTGAATAATTGTTTTTTCTCATAATAAAATAAAAACTGTTTAATTCAATTGTGCATCTCATCAACAATATAGTTTGTTCAACTGCCTCTGGTCTGTTGACAAGTTCTTATTCAACATATCTTGATAAATCACACCATCTGAAGTGATGTGGCAACATAGCACACAATTTACAAAAATTTTTCGTTCCATCCATCGACACTGACACCACCAACCTCTGTCATATGTTTCATCCTACTTATGATCCTGTGGCGCACCATTTTGTGCAGCATCAGGTGGTTCACGACATACAGCTGTGTGTACTTCATATTAATTTTAACGAATATACCATGTATCCAGCTTTCACCAGGCTACTAAATGTTTCCCTCAACCTAACCGTTACTAACATTTAGCAACAATCTCACATACTAATGTAAGTAATTTAAAATCATTTTGCACAGTAGTTGCTATTTCTTCTCAATGTTATTGCAGCTCCTGATGAAGATGGCAAAGTCCATTGAAAGCTAGACACTTAGTAAAGTATAAAGAGTCCTGATTGTTTGAATTTTGTCGAGGTACCCAACTAAAGGCGGAAGCTTTATTTTTCACCTACATATATATGAAATAATGAGCTTCTAAACATCAGTTATCGCTAAAATTAATATCGATATCATCTGCATTCTATAGAAAGGATTGCTATCTAGCCTCAAAGAAATGATTTCATGCATTGTCATTGCGACTTTAGCCAAGTCATTTCTCAAACTAATAAATTGCATCTTTATTGCTGCATAATAATCGGAAAATATGGATTTGCATATGCAAAAGTGTATGCGGAATGTAGATGAACAAAGCATTCAGCGAAAGTGCGTATAATATACGGATGTAAATAAGTTGAGATTTTAACAAAGTGTTCAAGAAAATTCCTACCTATTAGAATGGTGTTTTTTATACAAAAATACACAGTTAGCTCCGTAACGATCGAGTATTCTGCTAATGTCAATTGTTAGGATGGAGTGAGACCTGATTTTTGTTCGAGTTGTTACTTTTAGAATGGTGAAAAGTTCAATGTTTTTTATGCAAAATACTAACAACTATAATTATTATCAAAAAGCAACGCAGAGTAGCACCAAGTGTTGCTATACACTTCAAACATGCTATGAATTTTTATGAAAGTTTAGGTTCATATATGCTATATTTCTTAGCATTTGATTTGATCAACGGCAGTTTAATTATCATATAACATAATCTACAAACAAATTGTATAGTTTACTTGTACAATATATTGCCTGAGGAGCAGTTCGGCTTTAGAAAATGATGCAACAGTGTTTCCGCACTATCTGAGTTAACGTTAAAATCTCCAATTTGGATCACATCCTGGCCACAGTTCTTGTCTCTCTCGATTTCGACACGATAAGCCATGATCTACTTCTAGCCAAGTGTACTAATCTTGGATTTGATAAACTAGCACTACCTATCTTAAAGACAGACAGCAACAGGTGGTTCTGGGAACAAGAATTTCAAAGTTACGAAATTTTCCTTCAGGGATACCACAAGGTTCAGTCCTAGGGCCCCTCTCGTTCTTAATATATACATTGGACTTGGACGTCAAAATTAAAAACTCCATTGTAAATTGTTATGCCGATGATACTCAATTATTGTTTGCACTATTTTTGCAATTTATAAACTTTATTATAACCACCCATTCACCACTACGTTTATGGAACAAGCTAACTTTCAGAACGAGCAATCACGATTTGAATTTAAGGTATATGAGCAGATTATCTATACCAAGACATCTCATGGCCACGTTTCAGCGTACTTACTTATACAGGGTGTCCGCAAAGTTGGGGTTTTCCTTTACACGACGTGTAGATCTTGAAAACATAAGCAATTTTTCTTAGTACCATATACACCAATGTCTTAAGGGAACCGAGATAAAGGGCTCTGCAACATCAAAAATATCTGAATACCGTCCTGTAGCCGCGACCCGGGACATCACAGATTGGTACAAGGTCTCAAGGCGACGGCAGAACTGGGTCGGGGTCAGTGTGTCAGGTCAGTATGCAACCTTCAACCGATGGTTACGGTCACGCATGTAGAGGTAATCGCGTAGACGAGAATCTCTAGAGACGTGGCTAGAGAAGTGCAAGTATCAAAAACTAAAGTGTGGCAAACGCTGCGTGAAGAGGGGCTATCCGTTTCACGTCCAACGTGTACAAGCCCTTCAACCTGACGATTTTCCAGCAAGAGTGCGGTTTTGTGAGTGGTTGTTGCATCAACATGACAATAATCCGGACTTTTTGAAGTGCATATTGGTGACAGACGAATCTACGTTCACGCGAAATGGGGTGAATAACTTTCGCAACACTCATGTTTGGTCAGTAGAAAATCCGCACGCAATTACGCAACATTTTGCCTTCCTTGTTAGAAGATGTGCCATTAAGTGTAAGACAATCAATGTGGTTTCTGCGTCTGCTCGGTAGCGCTTCAGCTGATTTTATTTTCTGTGGGAGCGGTATGATTTCGGGCAGAGACGTACTTAGCCCTTCTCGTCAACTGGAGAGTGAGTACTTTTTCCTTTATTTTTTTTTTACTTGGTCGCCCTCGTTTCACTACACATTACCTTTGTTATTTCAAGGGTAGTTGTTTCTGTAAAGGAAAACCCCAACTTTGCGGACACCCTGTATAACGCCGCCAAATATTATAATGCATAATGCACTATTAAAACAAAATATTTCAAACACGCAATAACACAGAAATTTTGGTAGCACTTTGTTGAATATATTTTATGTATACTAACACAAACATTTTAGAAGCATTTAATACTTTATCAAGTATCAAGTAAAATACATTATTATAGTTTGTAGTATTTACCTAGTATGTTATATACTTAACTCAGACTTTTTTATATATTTAAAGATGTTGGTGATGGCTAGACTCCGCCATTTGCATCATACTTTTTAATGTTATGCCGTGGTGTTAATGATCCAATAAAGACAAAGCTGGGGTTTTCCTTTACACAACGTGTAGATCTTGAAAACATAAGCAATTTTTCTTAGTACCATATACACCAATGTCTTAAGGGATCCGAGATAAAGGGCTCTGCAACATCAAAAATATCTGAATACCGTCCTGTAGCCGCGACCCGCGACATCACCGAGTGGTACAAAGTCACTGGCTCAACCCGACGACAGAACTGAGTCGGGGTCAGTGTGTCAGGTCAGTATGCAACCTTCAACCGACGGTTACGGTCACGCGTGTAGAGGTAATCGCGTAGACGAGAATCCCCCAACAAGCACTAGAGACGTGGCTAGAGAAGTGCAAGTATCAAAAACTAAAGTGTGGCAAACGCTGCGTGAAGAGGGGCTGTATCCGTTTCACGTCCAACCTGTACAAGCCCTTCAACCTGACGATCTTCCAGCAAGAGTGCGGTTTTGTGAGTGGTTGTTGCATCAACATGACAATAATCCCGACTTTTTGAAGTGCATATTGGTGACAGACGAATCTACGTTCACGCGTAATGGGGTGAATAACTTTTGCAACACTCATGTTTGGTCAGTAGAAAATCCGCACGCTATCCGTCGGGCACATTTTCAACAAACATTTTCGGTGAATGTTTGGGCTGGCATGGTGCGTCTGCTCGGTAGCGCATCGGCTGATTTCATTTTCTGTTGGAGCGGTATGATTTCGGGCAGAGACGTACTTAGCCCTTCTCGTCAACTGGAGAGTGAGTACATTTTCCTTTATTTTTTTTTACTTGGTCGCCCTCGTTTCACTACACATTACCTTTGTTATTTCAAGGGTAGTTGTTTCTGAAAAGGAAAACCCCAACTTTGCGGACACCCTGTATATTATTATTGTTATTATTATATGCGACCAGTACGCAAGATGAATTGTATCCCAGGTATGTGATTTGGTAGCAGCTTCACATCGATTTGGTTGTGGAATTATTTAAATTACTGAACAGTAACCTGTAGTTTCAAAAGCTACACGATGCTTTGATATAAAAGATTCAGAACACTCACCAGTTTATTGCTGATCCATTCGAAAATCCCAAGGTGGTCCTGAAAAGAACAAACATTTGTTATATTGTTTCAGGCTGTACTTTAAAAATCGATACAGTTCACAATAGTACGGTCCAATGGTAAAGCGGCTTCAGAGAATAATGGTAATTTTTAAGATTCGCGAGTTGGACAGTCCGTTAGAAGTCGTTGCTGATGTTTTGGGTATGAAACTTGGGCGGCAGCAAAGTTTGTTCTAAAGTCGTTTAATTTTGAATAGAAACAGCGGCGGATGGAAGTTGCTCAGGAGCCACTAAATGAAGTCAACGACTTGTTTGTGAATTTTTTGCCAAAAAACAACACTGTTAATATGTCGCAACCTCCATATTCACCAGTCATCGCTACCGTGTGACTTTTTTCTAAAAATAAAGAGAACCTTAAAGGGCTGTCGTTTGACAGGCACAGATGGCATTAAAAGCGCATCACTGAAAGAGCTACACGCTATCCCAAAAATCGGGAGTATTTTCAAGGGCGACAAAGTTAATGTAGACGGATAAATAAAGATTTTTTTTTCAAAAAACGAAAATTTGCTCACTATGTTTTCTCATTTTCTTGATACACCTCATATGATAGCGTCACTTAGTAGATGTCGGACTGACATATTTGTATTTGCAACTTTGTCAGGCCTCAGTGGACCCCACATGACACGGGTTTCATCATTGAAACCACGCCTATATTTCACTATCAGTCCAATGTTTCCAAAAATCGTCGCGACCCCTAAACCACATTGTTGTTTTTTTTTCAACATGTTGATGTTGTCGTGTTCCGGCAACACCTCACGAGTAAAAAGCTACTAGAGTTGATTAAGAAGTTAGACTACCTTTCTACTTATCTAGGATCAATATAAACTCTAGTAATAATTCTGCTACTTTACAATTTACTTCCCAGGCCTACTGGCGAGGAAGCTCTGTAATCGCGAAAAATTTCAAAAATAAGATATTTATTTTTTGGATTATAGTTATATGTATATTACGAAAGACCATGTCACAAAGATCATGTAGTTTTTGAGGCTCCTGACCATTTTCGGAAACATGGTACTTACAGGTCAAAAATTGCGGGTTGGGCGTCGCACAGGGGAGGATATCAATATATCAATCTTTGACGAATATTTATACGCCTCCAATACCAGTTAGACATATTCCACTCACCGTAGTGCGGGTAATGGAAAAAAAACTTAATTGACGCCGTTTTTTCTATGGCTTTGTGATAAAATTAGCCTTCGGGCCGTACGAAATCTCGTACAAATAAATCCGGGTACAGTACAAAGTATATTGCGAGTTTTAATGTGCAAAGAACACACATTGTCGTAAATTCAGCGGACGACTCTCCTCTAAAATTTATACGATTACGTGACTGCATAAAATCCCAAATAACAAACTTCAACAACTGGAAACTGAATAAGTTAAAACATAAAACGTTTTATAGTCGTAGGTACGTTCAGCGATAAAAAAGTTAATTATAGTTCGCGTTTAAATTATAGATCGTAAAATTCCAACAGAACCATGCATACATACATCTTTCGATAAAAATGCTTGATCTAACAGATCACCTATTAGCGTTTTGTTCCTTTCCATCAAAACTCCAAGCTTTTGAACAGTGGCATAAATTCGACTAAAACAAACTTCGCAATTCCGAGTATTCTCGGAGATAAAAGAAACCGGGTTCTCTAAGAATCGTTTTTTATTTTTTCCTGGTTTGATTCGAGATGAGATTTTAAAATAAAACATACAATAATATTGCTACTTTTTCTCCTCTACAAGATGGCGTAATTGAAATTTCAATATGACGTTTCGCGTCTTGCCTTCGATCATCAACTATTTTTTCTTATACACGCTATATTGAATTTTTGTTCCATTGAATATAGTTGTTAATTCTGTAATATTTCATGCACTGACATTGTCAAATCTGCATTATTCTGCAAAAACTAATATCGTCATAGGTGGCCTTGAAATTGTTAAAACTGGATTTAATACATCGAATGAAAGACCGATCGAGCATGGGTACCTCAAGGATCAATCCTGGGTTCAGTGTTGTCTCTCGTTTTTATAAATGACCTACCTTGTAATAAAGAAGGCAATATTTTATTTGCAGATAAGAGGCATTAATGTATGCAAAGCAGCAATTAAAACATATATACTAAGTGACATATAAATCCGATCACCCAGTTTAGATGGTTTTATTTTAATAAAATTTTGTATAAGTACTTAATGAAGCATAATAAGTAAATGATAAAAATTTCAAAATGATTGCACTGCTTTAAAGCCCTTTGACCTTTAATAATGTGTGGATGCACCCTGATGTGCTACGCATTCTCCAACGCGCCTAGGCATGCTTCTGATCAGGTGGTCAATGTCCTCCTGTGGTATCTCGTTCCAGGCAACCACCAACTCCTCTCGAAGTGCTTCTAGAGTCTGAGGAGGACGTTGCAAATTGAGCAATCTCCTACCCATCATACCCCACACGTGCTCAATTGGGGATAAATCGGGAGATCTTGGTGGCCATGGTAACAATGTGACATCGTTATGCTGAAAGAAGTCTATTGTGACTCTTGCAACATGTGGTCGGGCATTATCTTGTTGGAAAGTTGGATCTGCCAGGGTGTCAAGATAGGGTAAAAGATGGGGTTCTAGAACTTCGTGGATATAACGCTGCGCGTTCATGTTACCTCTGATGAAGATTAAAGGTGACCTGGAACCATAAGCTATAGCACCCCAAACCATAACTCCAACACTGTGATGAACATGTCTTTCAACAAAAAACTGTGGATTCCTCCTTTCACCACGTCGCCTTCTAACCCTGGCACGACCATCGTGCATGCCTAAACAAAATCGAGACTCGTCACTAAAGACAATACTGTTCCATTCCTGATCCCAGAGTGACCGTTGTCTGCACCACACAAGGCGATTACGTCGGTGTTCTCGAGTTAAAGGGAGGACCCAGTGTGGCCGGTATGAAAACAAGCCAAAACTTCTCATTCGTCGGTAAACACTTCGCATGCCAATAGGTCTTCCGTGTTCTGCAAACCATTCATTTGCAATGGACCTGGTAGTGGAGAAACGGTCCCTTAAGGCCAATAAACTTAGGCCCCTTGCTCTTTGCATACGGCCTTCTCGAAGCCATGCCTGACAACACCTAACCACAGTGTCTACACTTCTTTGCACTCTAACTGCAATTGCCCGAAAAGAAAGTCTAGCTTCCCGAAGTCCCACTATACGGCCCCTATCAAACTCACTAAGTTGACGAAATCGTACAGGTCTCCGTACTCTAGGCATCGTAACCGATCGTAAAGGATGTCAAGAACCAAAATCCGCCAACGTTGATTCTTTACTGCGGCTGAAATATTCAATTTTAGAGCGTTAGTGAATTAAAAAAAAAGCAGTATAAAAACCGGAATGTCCAACTGATATGGCTGAACATTTTTTCACTTATTATTTACAGTAAGATAAATACATTCACCAACTTTTATTAAAATAAAACCATTTAAACTGGCTGTTCGGATTTATATGTCACTTAGTATATTACAACGACTTCAATACTAGAAGTACGGATACCTTGAATATTTGAATATTTCACCAAAATAAATGGTTTATTGTTAATTTATTATTTCATGGTAACTTAATTTTGAAGAATATGTCTACGTTTTTCGGGATTTTCCGATTTTCCAGGGCGCTCCGATTTGAAGACTCAATTTCAAAAAATTAATCGAGCTAGACCTGATTCCCACCACCTCGCCCAGAAATACTGACCTTTGAAGTAATAGTAAAATTATAAATTGAGTCATAAAATTAAGATCCTTAATTAAAATCTGTGAAAATTTCGAGTCTTAATGTTTATAAACAAAGGAGATATGAACTTAAATTTATCTTGGCTCCTACTGGTGGCAGGTTTTTTTTAAAATATGCGTTTTCTAACCACCTATCCAGATCAACTTGTTAAAATAAATTATATTGAAAAATAAAGACGTTATTATAAATGTTTAAAACTATAAAAATGACATAACATCATTTTTAACAACAATTTTGAAATAATAATTCTTTTGCATATATTCTTGAAGTTGAAACCACCAAGAATCCATTTAACTTTTGTAAAATGTTCTCGGATCATATCTTGGATAAGATCAGTTGTTTAAATAATTGGTCTCTGTAATAAACAATTAGCTTTTTACATAAATTATTAACTGATCCGACTTACTAACACCAAATATGCCGTCATCTCACAAATTTTCAGCCATTTACAATTGTTATTGCAATAGTTATGAACATTTATTCAATATTTCTAAAAAAAACCCGTATTTAGCTTAATTGTTTATGGATTTTAATTCTTAAAAAACAAAATAGAAGGTCCCTTTACGGTCTGAAATATTCAGTGTACCGATTATTGATAAAGTTTAAGTTGAACATTATACAAGCAACGCAAAACACTATTATAGGCTTTTCCCATTGTTTATAAAAAACAACGCATATCTCTCTGAATCTTTTTATATACAGAGTGCGTCATCTATTACTTTTTTCCTATTAGAAAAATCAACACGCTTTTTACGAGGTGAAATCGATTTTTTTTCTTGATAACTGAAGGTTGGTTTATGCCATTTATGTATGAAAAATAACATCAGTCATGTGACCACCGCGGCTTCGTTTACAGGCCAACATCCGAACATCAACATTTTCAGTGACTTTTCCCAGAATAATCGGCCGCAATTTCAGTCCGAATATTGCGCTTTAGGACTTGAATTGTCCGGGGACCATTCGCATGCACTTTTCCTTTCAAAAATCCCCAAATAAAATAGTCAAGAGGTGTTAAATTGCACGATCTCGGGGACCAACTGACATGTGAATTTCGTGAAATTAAGCGGTTTTGAAATTTCGTGTGCAATAAGGCCACAATTGTGGCCACAAAAAGTATTTGTCATTCGAAATATTTTTCCATTTAAAACTTTCAGATATCTGCTAAACTTTGAAATCAAAACGGGCAGAGTTGCTTTTGATTTTGCTTAAAATGAACTGTAGTTCAATGAAAACAGAATAGCAGTGCGGGATAATAGACATCATCAATTTGATTCCCACTTCTTAAAAACGTGGTTGTACGCCACTGTCCGTATCGTCCTGCCGGAATCTGGAAACGCGTCGACGTCGATTGCTCTTATTAAATTAAGCCGTTAAGTCGCTTAAATCTTTTTAACGCACGATTAGATGCGTTTAAGTTCATTAACAAGGATTTAGCGGGCATTTTGTGCAATTAGCGATGGACTCGATGTGTGAAATTGTGTGTTGCTGTGGCGCGTAACGCGATTCCAAGTTTTATTGTACGTTTGTTTTGATATCACACACACCATATGGCCGTCTATCCGAGTTTAATGACTGAATTGGCGTGCGTGTATGTAAGACTAAGGGCCAAATGCTTGGTCATTCTTTCATCCCCTTACGAGGGTGAGGTGAAAAGTTTCCGGCCTGACCAAGAGATGGCGCCACTAGGTCTACTTTTGGAGTGGCGTCCACAGAACCACTCCTATCAAGCTTGTATGTACAGATATAACGTAACTGGTTCAGTTAATATTCAGCCACGATATGTGAAAAAAAGTAATATCACAAATGCCGACCGAAGAGCATTAAGAAGAATAATCGTGAAAAACAGGCGTGCCAATTTTAAGTGCTCTGTGGAGTGACGCTGTTAGAAGGAGAATTTCGAGGTGCACAACTCATAGAGAGGCCCACAACCTGGGATTTAGCACTTGCAAGGTAGGTTTTCTTATAAAAAAAAGTGAAGTAAAAACCTTAAAGTTGCACAACTTGTTTATAAGCCAGAGAAAAGCCACTATTAACTCCACCGCAAAAGAAAAATCGGCTTAGATGGGCTAAAGAACATAGACAATGGACACCTCAACAATGGTGTGCAATACAATGGAGTGATGAGGCGCGATTCGAAGTTTGTGTTGGTGACAGTCGCAGTAGAGTTATTCGCAAAGAAAATGAAGCATTCCATGTTGACTATCTGAAGAGAAAAGTGAACATTCCAGCATCCATTATGGCCTGGGGCAGTATGTCATCAAAAGGAGTAGGAAAACTTCATTTTATTGATGGAAATGTGGATACAAACAAATATTTGGCAATTTTTAAAGAATCGCTTTTACCTGTGATGGAAGAATGTTTGACCGGCCAAGATTTTGTGTTTCAGCAAGATGGTGCAGCGTGCCATACCTCAAAAAAGGCTATAAAATGGATGGAAGAAAATAAAGTACCACTTTTGAAATGGGTTTCTAGCAGTCCAGATCTGTCACCTATTGAAACTTTGTGACACGAGATGAAAAAGCTTCTACGACAACATCCTGCTCGTACAATCACCGAACTGAGACAAAAGCTTCAAGAAATATGGGATTGTTTTACAACAAATTTTTGCCAAAACTTGGTTAGTACTATGCCCCAAAAAAATTCAGCCGTAATAAAAAATAAAAGTGATGTTACCCAATGGTAATCTTTCAATTGTTGCTTTGTTAACTTCGCGCATTTATTCGCACATTGCTTATGTGTTCAGATGTTCTATTACTTATAGGTCTAGGTGATTTCAAATATGTATTTTTTACGTCTAGAGTGTATCTAAAATGTTTTTGAGAAAATAAATTGTTTTAGAAGTAAATAGTTTCATGTTTGAACGCAACGTTTGAAGCACGAGGTGCAAATTAAACGACCTCGTTTGGCGAAGAAAAAATTTTTATTTCATCACGATAACGCACCAGCGCATTCGTCGATTGTTGCCGTGTCCAAAATCCACGAATTGAAGTTTGAATTGATGCCGCGTCCTCCCTAATCTCCAGACTTAGCCCCCAGCGACTATTTCCTGTTTCCTGACCTCAAAAAATGGCTTGGCGGTAAAAGATTTAAGAGCAACAAACAAGTTATCGAAGCTGTAAATCAGTATTTTGAGGAGCCTGACGAATCCACGTTTAAAACTGGTTTAACTAAATTAGAATCCCGTTATGAGAAATGTATCAGTGTTGATGGAGATGATGTTGAAAAATGAAACAAACGTTTTCCTGGGTCAGGCCGGAAACTTTTCACCCCACCCTCGTAATTGTGAAGATGTCTTCATTGCCTCGGCAACTTGACGAATGCGCGGAAGAACGTGATCCTATATTTAACACGATCGCTGCCAGTAAAATGTTATCAGGGCTTTTAATTTTTTTCCTGAAAATTGCTTTAAATGATATTAAAAGAGAGATATAGTGTAATTAACGAATATTTTCCCGCCTGAATACAAACATTTTTTTGGTCGCCATATGGCGACACTGGCACTACATGTGGAATTTAGGTCAAACCGCGTACGTAAAAGTTCTCAAAAATGTCTAACCTGCATGCCTATTGACCCCTCCGAACTATTCTAGCATCATATAATAATAGACAACACGCGTCGCCCTATGGCGACGGAGGCACCGCAGTCCAGAAATCCGTGTCGCCAATAGGCGGCTGTGGCATTGAACGTATTAAAAAAGGTGAACATGATAAAAATCTCATATCCTGAATGTATGTCAACATGGATCTAAAGCTGAAAAATCCATCGGAACTGCAAGCTGTCATTTGTCTGAATTTGTTTATAGCAGACTTGACGATCTTGAATATGTAGTATCTTTACTTTTTGATCTATCTAAAGCATTCGACACTATAGACAGTAACATTCTTAATATTGTGGGTATTAGAGGCTTCTTTTAGAAATGGGTTATCTCTTATATGCAGGACAGAAGTTAAAGTTGGAAGTGCAACATCTGATATATATATATATATAACTTGAGACGTGGTCATTGTCGTCTAGACCAGTTAGGTGAAAAATTAAAGCTTCCGCCTCTTGTTGGGTACTTCGACAAAATTTAAGCAAAGAGGACTCTATACTTTTTTAATTCTCTCTAGCTTTCAATGGACTTTGCCATCATCATCAGGAGAGTAGTATGTGAGGATGTTGCTAATTGTTGTTTACGTATAGGATGAGGGAAACGTCCAGTAACATGGTGAGAGCTGGATAGATTGTACAATGGTCAAAATTATATAAAATATGACAAGAACGAGTTAATATTAGCTTACATTTTTTGCCATTTTACAGCTTAACGGGGAAAACGGGAAATCTGCCGAAATTAATAGAGTATTTGGTCCCAAACTTTCGTTGAGAAATTTAACAGCCTGTTCCCAAATATTAATGCTGATCATAATTATAATGCTAGAAATCAAAATTTAAAAATCATCCATACACATACCACAAAACATTTCAAAAAATCACCCCACTACCACTGAATCAAATTATACAATAAATCACCAGTTGAAATACAGCAAATCAGTGATTATTTCCGATTTAACAATCAAGTTAAAAAATTATTATCATCAAATGCATTTTATAACCATAAGCGAGTATATGACATTTACAACCTTGAGAACGTAAAAATGGAATTGAACATGAATATGAATTGTTATATTGATTTTTACATACATTTTATTTATAATATACTCGTATAGCTTTTTTCCACCACTATTCTGTATCTACGTGGTTAATAAAGTTAAAAATATCAGGCCTTCATTACTTGACTTTCAATGTTAATAAAACCATAATTTATGACTTTTAAATGTCCCCTGGATTTTATACATTTAAATAATGAATAGATATAAAAAACAGACACCATAAAATTTTTGAGTTTGACCACTGATCATAAGTTAGATTTTACTAATCATGTAGACAAATTGCTTGCTCAACTAGCAAATATTTCCTTTATTATAAGAACAATAATTAGTTACAACGTAGGGAAAAGCACAGCCTTAAGCAGGTACTTGGCCTTATTTGAAAGTAGATTGAGATATAGCATTCCCTGTTGCTGAGGGAAATTGTTTAAAAAAAGTGCTTATCCTACAAAAATGAACTATTAGATATATAAAAGCAATCCTAATAGTTCTAATAATGTCTGGTGGCTGGTTCATTTTAGAAACGGCTACTCTTATTTTTTTATATGAACCTAAATTTGAAACATCAAATATAAGTTATAATTTCAGAGAAAACAATATTTTAAATCAACACGTGTGAAATACTTAATTATTTATAATGGAAAACTTACATATGTCTCCCTGATGTTACCAAAATAATCAACAATTCAAAGATATTCCGCCGTGAACTTAAAAACTTTTTCATGTATAAACCATATTATACCATGTGTGAGTTGTACAGTTCACATACTTAAGACCCACATATGTAAATATGATACAGTTTATAGTCAACGCCAAACAAAGTGGCGTGCACGTCATCATGATAAAAATTCACCGACCTAATGCCTAGGTTTCTATCACAAACAATTGCTCTATTGCAGTTTCATATTAATGTGATATATAAATTGTAAAATGGTCATTACTCTCTTATTATGGTTAATAGTCATATAAACATTGTTATTAAAATATCACATAAGTTGCTTTCTGATAAATTTAGACGCATTATGCGAAATAAAATGTTTTGCAAACGCTCCAATCACTTATCGACATGTAAACGCACTAAACCGATTTCGCAGCGTTGGCACATTGTCACCTTGAAACTTATTTAAACTGGGAACTGACATTTGTATTAATTTTGACACTGAATCAATTTGTGGCATTTCAAATCTTTATAAATCCTTTGGCCCCGCATACTGTAAATCAACAACTGTTTGTTTCAAAACAAAATTATTCATTTTACGAGTAGATAAAGGCAATTTTGGTATATAAAGATGCCCAAACAGTTAAATAGTCGGTGTAAGGAACTCGTAGCCTCGTTAATGCACTACTTTGAGCAAGAAAGGGACAACAACGGGCCTTTGTTGCCTTTAAATGCTGTTCAAGAGGTAGGGTACTAATAATTATATGTAATGTATATTAATAATAGTGAAATTTTATTTCATTTTTTGTTGCGTGTTGCTGCTGCTTTAAAAATTAGTTTAAGGACAGTTAGTCGTATTTCCGAGGGTGTGAAAAGTGATGCAAATTTAGAATCGCCCAAGAAAAAGCGGAGTTATATTAAACGTGTAACCAACACAGCGACATTGGATACAAGTGCCATTCGAGAAGTGATCTATAATATGTATCACAAAAGTAAGATCTTATTATAATAACTTATCAGAAATTTGCATTAATTTGTTAACTAAATTATAATGTCATATTACACATGGTTTCAGAAGAACAAGTTACGATACAAACTTTATGGTCTCGATTAAGAGATAAGGCATTATTTGATGGTAGTGCCACGTCTTTAAGGCGGTTGCTTAGAGATCTTGGATTTAAGTGGCTTAAGGACAATCCGCGACGAGGGCTCATGGAACTACCAAGCATAGCTTTGAAAAGGGTGGAATTTCTAAGGCAATACAATCAAGCCAAGGTTGAGGCCTTATACCAGTTTGTCTTCCTCGATGAAACTTGGATATTTCAAAATGGGACCATAGGTCGCTCTTGGCAAAATGGAAACCAAAAAAGCGTGAAAGCTATTAAGACAGATGGTAAAAGGTATGTACTTTTACACAATTTGCACTATAAAATTTAAAACTAATATATTTTAGATACATTATATTACATACTGGAAATGAAAATGGGTTTATTGAGGGTAGTGAAGCGATATTTTCTTCGAAAACAAAATTGAGCGATTACCATGGAGAGATGAACCAGGACAATTTTTTGAAATGATTTCAACATCAGTTATTAGAAAAATTGGAGAGTCCATCTATGATTATACTGGATAACGCCCCTTATCACAGCATGATATTGAACAAAGTGCCCAACAATGCATGGACAAAAAAAAATATCCAAGACTGGTTGACAAATCAAAACATACCATTTTTAAACACAATGTTTAAAACAGAGCTATTGAGTATTGTTGCTCGGTACATAATGCTTCTTAATTATATATATTTTGGTCGACAGTTTATATTTCTTTTGTTTATTCCTATTCTTAAAATAACTGCTTTTTTAGAAACAAACCACCTAAAATATACGTGATTGATGAATTGGCGGAACAACATGGGCACAAAGTTCTTCGTCTGCCTCCTTACCATTGTATATTTAACCCTATTGAGTTAATTTGACATATTAGTAGAGATAACAGTGAAAAAGACTGTTTGGATATGTGGAACGAGGCTCTACAAACGGTTGCCCCAGACATGTGGAAAAATAGTGTTCGACATACTGAGCAAGAAATTTTTAAATGGTATGAAAGAGAACGAATTTTTGATCGACCAGACATCGAACCTTTAATAATCAACTTTGAGAGTGATGAAGATTCAGATTCAGACAGCGCTGAAGAAAGAAACTCCGACTAACTTTATTGTACAGAAAAAGCTTACACCAGTAGCTTACCTAATTTTAGAATGCATTTTTCTGTATGAATTCTGTAAAATAAATACCATGCATAAAATTTGGAGGACCCCATTTGGATTTTTATTCAGTACCTTTAAGCTATCAATTAAATATGGTAGTTTCATAGTGTCATCTGATCAATAATTGTCATACTTAATGATTATGCAAGTACAGATCTATAATTTTATTATACTATTATCTTTGTTCTCATTTGAGGTTAATATTGCTTATAAACCTAGATATGTAAATAATAAATTTTATTATTTTACAAAAAGTTTGGGAACAATGTAAATTTTTGAACACACCCACCTTGATGACGTGCACGCCACTTTGTTTGGCGTTGACTATAGTTCTAAGTTAGCTTTGTCATTAAGAGTGATTGCATTCTTCAGACAATGAAGAATACTTATCTATCTACCATAGGCTTTTAGTGAGCGTGTCAATCACGACTCGTTGATTTACTGTGGCTGACATTTACTTATATTTTTCCCAGTAGTTCCGACCCCCTAAAAAGTCGATCGGCTTATTTGGAGAAATACGAGGGCGGTCCTATAAGAACTTAGCCTCAACGCCCGATGGCGCCACTATCGCAAGTGAAATTTACTATTGTGTAAGCAAAGGACCCAGAACAGACCCTTGCTGTACTCCATATGTATTATTTCTTACTGAAATCTACGAGTGATAATGTCTTATTTTTAATGCATTCGTTAAACAGTTGATTGGATGGTTATCTTTTGTTCTGATGGTACGCCGCTGGCGATGACCCAGTATAAAAGGCGCTTAGTAACAGTCCAGCTCTAATCCAGAACTGTTTAAATAGAACGAATCAAATCTGTAAATAGACGCAAAAAGGTGAAAGATATCTTTAACGGTTATTTCAGTGGAGAAATGATATCTATTTCTGGAATGCTAGGTATTAGAAGATCACTGGTCATGATTAGTTGCCTAGCACGTGTTCACCGAAATTAACAGATCATTGCCTCTGCGTTATTTATGGCTAGCTTTCCATCACAGGAACCGGTGAGGTTTATGACACAGCTTATTCTTCGTCAAGAATATAAAACAGGAAACTCAAAGGAGGTACGTAACATACAGTGGATAGATTAAAATTGACAACTTCATCGCGAATCATGAACACGGTCCAAGCGGGATACGAACAAAAGCACAAAAAACAGAGCAAATTACAGCTAACCAAATTTTTTTGCGGTTTCTTCTCATCTGATTGATTCGGATGAAAATCTTTGCGTAAAAGGAAATGGTGGTGTGATTCCTGCTTCCTTTTTTTATACAATCAGGATTTTTTTTCTCAAGAAAACGGGGAGGTTCCCAGCAAAATTGGCTACAACCGGTTTCAGAACAGCTACAAAGCTGGAGGTTAAAATCCCGTAAAAATGGAGGTAGGGTAGCATCGAACACTAACCAAAACCAACTGCTAAAGGTATGGTAGGTACGAAAACGGGTACTCAAACTTGGAAACCAAATAAGGCCCGATACACTTTCAATCCAAATTACTGGTAAGTGATAAAAATAGTGGAATATATGTGTTTAAAAAAATGGGTTTCTTAAGAAAATTGCTACTGTTGGGTTCAGTTCCTTACGTTAGTAGAACTAGAACGATTTAAAACATATTTATCGCCCGTAACAATTGAAAAAAGACTAAATAAAATGCTACTATGCTTGAGTTGCAAACTGACCCAGCTATTGTCTTTCTAGACCAGTCTGAAAAGCTAATGACTAAGCATCAAAACAGAAAATATCAAAAGAAAGCCAAGACTCGAAAAAGTTGAGGATACTGTTAACAGACAAACCAAAAAGAAAAAATCATATCAAGAAAATACAACGTTCTGAAGGAGGTACAATATAATGACACAAAAGTGAATTAAATTCAAAGAAACCTGAAAGTAAAGAAAATAAATCTAAAAGAAAAAAAATTAACTATGAATCCAGATATTGCGAGTGCCTTCTTTGTGGTATTCTCTATAACAAAGATACATACGTAAAGATGAAGAAAATCAATCTAAAAGAAAAAGGGAAAATAACTACGAATCCAGATGTTGTGAGTGACTTATTTGTGGTGTTCTCTGTAGACAAAAATATGCCAGGAAATGACTAGGTCCAGTGTATGGTTGCATTAAAGGTGAAACTATATCATTCATATGCCCTGACTACTCAGCTGACTGATGATGCATAAAAGCCAATGAATGCAACGATGCTACCAAAAATATTATTTTACATAACACTAGATTTGTGTTGTATATGAGATCTGACATGTATCTTAGAATAATAACAGGGCTCAAGAATAATGCCTAAAGTTTCTGTTCATGTTATAGACATTAAAAAAATAAATGTAAATGCAAATAAAATACAATTAGGGCCGACTTCACCAACATTAACATTATGGACCAATGGGAAAATACCTTATCGAAATGCAATTTGACAGAAGCTGTCAAAGGTCTCTGAATATTAGTGATTTCTATTGAAATATTGAATAAAATCGTGAAAATTCGACTGTATTATAAACAAGACCACTTTTTGATTCCAACATGATGCTTTTGTACAGAAAAAACAGGACAACTTTCATGTATTTTTATATATGTTATAGGTTTACATTTAACAATCCGTTATCCACCTCAGCGAATCGGAATGCGGCAAATAATAGGTCGATTTGCTAGCTGTTAAATTTGGCAGCAGATTTGGACGTTTGTTAATGCATGGCACTCTCGAATTTACCAACTTCAATATACTGAAAGTTATCATTACATACCTGTTGAATAGTGTGGATTTGTCTGTATTTTGCAAGAAAATAGAATATAAAATACATTCCATCCAATTCCTCATATTCCTTTACGTCATAATAGTAATCATTTATTAATTTATGGGTTAATGAATTTCTTCAAAGCAATAAAAACATTATGTCCTCTCCATCCTAAAACACAGATAATATGTGTAAGACGTGTCAATCCCTACATCTCCCTGATGCATAATGCAATTACTATGGACATAGACAAAAAATTGTGAAAAATGTTCCACAAATAATGTCTTTTAAGTCCAAAAATCAAAAAACTAGTAATGTTTATTGTTTGTCTTTTTGACTGGTCAGGATATCTATCTGTCACTCGCAGGGTTGCCAAGTCTAACGACGATCACGTCCCGTGGTGGAAGGTGCGAAATGAATCTTTTACATTTGGTGGTTTTGAATTTTTTCGTGAAAATTTACTAGGTATCACGATTATAAGCATCTTTGGTAGATTGTTCGATCCGGAACGGGAAAGATCTATTTATGAAAATATTTTTGGTATCATCTAACCGTTGCAATCAGTGCACAAACACTGTGACATATGATTTATAGCATAACCCGCTACCCTATCAATACAAATTTAACATACAGGTCGCCTAGCCGTGGGGATGCAGTGGTCGGAATGAATATCACGGCAGCAACTGATGATTTGGGCATGTCTGGTAACAACGTATGAAGTGAAACTCGCTAACTTTACAAATTTGAAGATTTTGTACAATTTCTTTGAAAATGATGAAAGATATGTCTGATTTGGCAGGGTAATGTCGCAGCCAAATGGCAGTCACTCTTTCTGACACAGTCCGGATCGAAAGATGACAATACTCGTGAAATGTATTGATACTTCTAAATATAGGATCGTATCGAACATCCCTACTGTCAAGATGTATAACCCAAGGTACCGACGGAGCTATTTTGCGGCGTCAAGGAAATAATTTTAAATTTTCATTTGCATTTCTTCAAGTGTTATGCAATGATTTTGGGAAAAATGTCACGAATAGTCTTATAACGCATAGTAGAGTATATTTCAACAGTTGGCGGTACGGGATATTAATGCACAATCTGGCAACCCTGTCGAACCCTCACAAAATGGCCGCTGATAACCACACAAGTCACGTGTTGTCATTGAATAGCATGGAATTAAACCTTCAGAATATAATATGTTTTGTAACTGGTACCAAGAGTTGACAGATCCCACACATGTGTCACTCCTTGAAATGCAATAATCAGCTGTATTCAAATAATGTCTAATATGAACGCAAAAACGATTCAATTCATATTTTTTAACCGTTAAAATACATTCCACTGATCGCAAATGTATTCTCCCATCACTAACATTATGAGACACTAATTTCAAATGTCAATTCCGATCTCGTTTGGTCTATTCTCCTTCTCCAACGTCACTGTATTCTATGTTTTGTGATCACTTGTTTTGTTATGTGTGGACAATGGAATTTTTTAACAACGAATTTCCGTATAAAAGTGCTCCCTCCAAGATTTTTTTGTGAAGAAATACATATTACACTGTCGTGTACACGTTAAATCTGCACTAACCCCTAAATACGTGGTTATGTTGAATGTACCATGTACCGTCACCGATAGTGCGACTGATTATACACTGAAATTAAAACAAAAACTGCATCTGCAATTGTATGTAAGAATGTTGAAACTGTTGAACAGTTTCGGACCAGTGTGGTTAAAATATCGTTGAGGAACTGGAAAGAAGTGTATGAATGTGTTGAAATGCAACACCTAACAAAAATTTGAGTGAAAAGGCTTTTTCATGGAAGGATTTGGAAGTGTAAGTTTGCAAATGTAGGATAAAGTATAAGCACACAGTAGGTGATATAATCACATATGGATTACAAAAGTTGCAATAAACATGGAAAAACCTTCAGCTAATCTGAAAAAATAGATTTTACTCAGACATCAAGCATTTAAAAATTTTGGCTCAGTTTTACATAATTTCATAATATTTAATAAACTGAATAGATTTCAATGGTACGCTGTCCTTCATATTTTACAGTGTTTCGTTTTGAATACCTTGATGCTATTTGCTGCCAAAAATTTGACGGAGAGATCTTGAGGCTGATTGGGTATATTTAACGGACTGTTTGGTACTCGTACGCTGGTGCAGAATAATGGTTTGTTAAATTGTAAAATCCACCCTTAATATGGCAAATACAATCTACAATAAAATATCGTGCCGAAATCAGACTCAATCTCGCCCTTAGTTCACAGAACTACCATACTAGAACGCCCTGTATATCTAAACATTTCAACGATTCAAATTGTGCTTGCTTCCGCCGCAATCAATAAATAGACACTTTATCGGCTCCAGTGTACCATGAATCAGTATTTCGAAGGCTTTCGATAAGTAACATTACGACCTACAAGTACAATGAAATGATCATATCCTACGGCTGGCAGCCCTGATGATAGAATTATCGTATCACAATCATGTATTTTATCGTAGCGTGGGCTGTATCTAATCAACAAAAATATATATAATTTATTGTTTCGTAATAGAAAGCTTTTCGAATGATACTTCGGACAATATTTACATGGATTACGGTTAAGAGTGTCACTTGAGATAACGTGATATGTGGGTATTGTTTTCCGATATAATAGGTAGCTAGAATAAATACCTAAGCATACAAGTATTGCAAATCACGTTGAAAATACCAGTAGGAGACGACTGAGAGTAGACAGAAAGCTGAATAGGTATTCTGTAATGTATTGTACAAGCTCACGAATCACAGCTGTTCCAAAATAAAGTTCTGGGGAACATGGTAACTGTCCCTTGTTATATATACAGTTTGGGGTGTTAACAGGTAAACCCAACACACACCCTCAGTGAACTAAAACTAAACTTACATAAAATATCGTATACATATACATATACATATATTACATTATTGAATACTTCAATATTAATATTTTTTTTATCTTCCGATATTGTTGTAACAACATAAACTGAGTGAGTAGTTCTAATTATAAGCAATAAACTATTGATTTAACTTTTTTAATAAAAGGAGTATACATAATTTAACATTGAGTTAATGCTAGTTTGAAAATTAGGTGAAGTGGTAAACATAAGCTAGCGGAACAGTTTTTTATAAATACAGGAGGTATGCCTACTGATTTTTTAATTTCTAAGGACACTATTTGTTGATATTTTTTTTCAATGGATATTAAGGTAACATCAATAGGACTAGCATTCTTGTTTAAATAAAAATGTTTAGATTTAACATATACACTTGCAAAGAAATCAGCAAAGGCATTACACACCCCACTTCCGGTTTTAACTTCATAGTTTGAATGATTTATAGAACTAGGTATAGAGACATAACATTTTTTCTTACTTGAAACGTATTTCCAAAAGTGTCGGCTAGCGTTCAATATATTGTTTTCCATCATTGCTATGTATTCATCCAGGTTTTCCTTAATTAAGATTTTTGATTTTGTATAGTCTATGATACTTATTTTTTCTCTTAACTGTTTGTATTGTTTCAAGTTGGGTATATTGGGTATTTTCCTCGAATTTTATATGTTGGTGTAAATTTGTGAATAGTTTCATTGAGTATGTCATAGAATACGGCTACAGCTTCATCTACAGATTTGGTACTAAATAATTTTTCCCATTCTATGTCTAAAAGAGTATTATTTATGGAAGTATAGTCAGCTTTATTAAAGTTGTAAAGGCATCGGCTCTGGTGCATTAATGGCGTAAGTAAAACATGCTTAAAACAAAATGTAATTGCAGGATGGTGATTATCCTCAAGAACCAATATGTCAACCGAATTCGAAATATTATATATCGAACAGGCGTTACTAAGTATCAAGTCTAATAAACGGTTATTTGAATAGTAAATTTTATTAAATTGCATTAACTGTAGATACGACAATATGTCAAGTAAGGCACTCGTTTTCTCTTCAACATTGAGTGGCTCCATAAAATGTTCATTAAGTACTGGTTGCCAATTGACACTTGGAAGATTAAAGTCACCAACCAACAACACCGTATTTTGAAGAAAAAAAACTTCATTCTGGTATAATTTGCTTACAACTGGGGCATATGAAATGTTATCCTTAGGTGGTAAATATATACAGCTTATAAATAATTTGGTACCGTTGATATGTTCGATTGATACCCAAAGATATTCAGCATCAGATCCGAGGTCACATCAGCGTTTTGAGTTGAAGACATTTTTTACCGCGATTAACACACCACCACCATCACTTTTTTGTGAACATGAACTCTGTTGTAACAACAACCTATTGGAATACGAAGTGTTTACCGACGAATCAGAAGTTTTGGCTTGTTTTCATACCGGCCACACTGGGTCCTCCCTTTAACTCGAGAACACCGACGTAATCGCCTTGAGTGGTGCAGACAACGGTCACTCTGGGATCAGGAATGGAACAGTATTGTCTTTAGTGACGAGTCTCGATTTTGTTTAGGCATGCACGATGGTCGTGCCAGGGTTAGAAGGTGACGTGGTGAAAGGAGGAATCCACAGTTTTTTGTTGAAAGACATGTTCATCACACTGTTGGAGTTATGGTTTGGGGTGCTATAGCTTATGGTTCCAGGTCAGCTTTAATCTTCATCAGAGGTAACATGAACGCGCAGCGTTATATCCACGAAGTTCTAGAACCCCATCTTTTACCCTATCTTGACACCCTGGCAGATCCAACTTTCCAACAAGATAATGCCCGACCACATGTTGCAAGAGTCACAATAGACTTCTTTCAACATAATGATGTCACATTGTTACCCTGGCCACCAAGATCTCCCGACTTATCCCCAATTGAGCACGTGTGGGATATGATGGGTAAGAGATTGCTCAATTTGCAACGTCCTCCTCAGACTCTAGAAGCACTTCGAGAGGAGTTGGTGGTTGCCTGGAGTGAGATACCACAGGAGGACATTGACCACCTGATCAGAAGCATGCCTAGGCGCTTTGGGGAATGCGTAGCACATCAGGGTGCATCCACACATTATTAAAGGTCAAAGGGCTTTAAAGCAGTGCAATCATTTTGAAATTTTTATCATTTACTTATTATGCTTCATTAAGTACTTATACAAAATTTTATTAAAATAAAAGCATTTAAACTGGGTGTTCGGATTTATATGTCACTTAGTATATTATTCATGATGTTGCCGTACCGTATTTATGAATGATTTTATGCATGCATAAGAAAATCAATTACCGGAGTGACATAGTTAATTGGGAACCGACATAATCGAAACTGTCACCAATAATGGTAATAATTTCCAGGAAGGTTTATAAAAACCTAACATGTCAACTAAATTAACTCCACTTTCAAATTTACATATAAATGTTTATTCCTAACATACCAATAAGAGCGGTGACTATTAGAAATTCAGCTTTATCCAAAGATGTCTTTTCACGTCCTCGGAACTTTATGATAATGGTGTTATTGTACAGAAAAAATTGTGGCTATAACGGAACTCACTTGACAGATTCAATATCAAAAAATGTGCTTAGGATCGTATAAAATACTGAAGAGGAAGGAAAGAATATCTAAATTGGACAAGGTATTGGTTCATAACAGATGTCCTACTCGAGCGTTCATTAATATTGACAAAAAGTTTGTAAGTATATCCCGAAAGCTCAATACAGCTGGAAATATATGGTATTTTTCTATGTATGAAGTTGAATCAAAATCTACCGTTTGATATCCAAGACTATACATATGACATTAACGTAGCCTTTTATAAAATTGGAGTTGATTAAGAACATGTATAACACATAAACGAATTAAACAGATCAAGTGAGCTAAAGAGGCCCATACAATTGGTCTATAGTCACGCCCATTTCATAAGGCTGCGATCTAGAAACTTCAACGTCAACAATGCTATGCAGGCCAGCTCGAGCAGTGTGGCGGTAAGAGGTGAGAGATAGGTGGCAGACGCAGACTGGGCGTGGCGGTAGCGACATGACAGTTTGATATTGTTTCATGTTTTAAGAGCAAATGTACAGGGAGATCCATGATATATGATGTACTACTAAGCTGCGTAGAATTAGCAAGCTTAGAAGCTTATAAGTATACCACCGATAAGAAAATGAGATATAACCTCTACTCTCCAACCCACAATTTCCAACCCAGGAACCTCTGACACGTGAAAAACGAAGTTTGAGCGATTTCTATTTTTTCGTTTTTTGTCCGTAGTTCCGCCGCCACTGGATCAATTTTCTAAAACTGCAAAGCTTTTTCGTCCTTGGAATAGTAGTAACAGTATAGGCGTCGAATTAGTCTGTTATTAGTGTTGTTGGAAAGGAAATTCAGGTCATTTACGAGTATATATAAAAAGAATAACATAGGGCCGAGGACAGAACCTTGTGGAATACCAGTGAGACGCGTTTGGCCTTGTTTGGTCATATGATCGACTTGTAGCGTATTTCACCATATTCCAAGCATCGTCAGTCTTCAAATAAATCGCTAGATTGCAGATCTTGTCGACTAGTTTTCGTGTTTCGTTAACACAGTAGTCTGAAAATTGCATCCAAATCCAAGCAGTACTTTTCAAGTTATAGACGAGGCAAGGATTTGACAGACAGACCGACCGACCGATGGAAAAAAAACATTTATTTTAGAATTTTTTCGAGATTACTATACCTCCTCGCCAGTAGGAGTGAGAAGTAAACAATCATATTTTCTCGAATCTTTTCAGTTTTCGTCAGAACCCAATTTATAAAGATATGTAAAACATGAGGGTATTACGGTATTTTCTCAAAATTTGAAGATCGATAATTTTAAAATATTCGGCTTGGAAATAGTGGAGTCCATGGATTCTCTCGTATTGATGTCTCCATATATAATTCAGGTAACATCTTCGCATATGCTCGGAAAATATTTTGATTCGGTTTCGTTACAAACCTTATTCACAAAGGACCCCTTTCAAAAAATTATGTTGCCTGGTCCAAAATTGAGTCAAAAACAATGGAACAATTTTTTGAAAAAATTCTAATTTTTGTTTCGTTCTGGTTTTTTTGTGGTCACTGCGAGCAAGAACGTTTCTTATTAACTTTCCTCTAAAATTAAGTGTTTTCGATATTTCGAGATTTGAAAAAGGGCGAATTATTTCGACCTCGAATAACAATACAAAAAAAACACGAATATTTTAATGATTTTTTAGAGGAGACTATTGTTATTAGTCTATACTATAGTCTAAAGTCTATAACTAGCAGCCACTAAGGTAACGTGCATCGATATATATGTCCTCACTTTGAATGCCGGACATTATTATGAACCTATAGGAGTGTGTAAAAAATCCGGTCACGCGATCCAAATCGTGGTCGTTCGGGGTCATATTTAAAACTTGCCGCCAAGATATCTTCGTAACCCGTGGACCGACTTTAACTTTTTAAAGCTGATTTCACTCCTTCAATAAGAGCTAACATATTTTATAGATACATTTTTTAATTATCCAGTACTTTTTCAGATATGTACCACGCTTTTCCATTTTCATAAACTTGTGCATAATTTTAAATGGGAAAATGGTTCAATGTTGTTATATCCACAAATACTAATGACAGTTTTCGTTAGTTTTCTTAACACATAATTGAAATAACATTGCGATTTGCAATGAGAATGAGTTATACGTTGATAAAATCTTCAAGGCGGTGAGACAAAACCGCAGCTAACACGAACAAACAAAATGAAAATATTTTTTTTGTAATTTTGCTATGACCCGTCAAAAACCACTAAAAGATGTGTATTGTAATTTCTAGATATACGAGATATCGAACCATCAAGATACTGTGACAGGTTACACACAATAACACTATGTTTTGTGATGGCTATTGAATAGGTACTCACCGTTCGGGAAACAATGCATTTAAAAATCCCATGGTAATCCTGAAAAGAAAAGAAAAACAGTTTAGTATTGGATCTGAGATTGGAATATATGTGATGAATTTGTATAACCTGCCGTGTCATTTGTATATGATTGATTGAGTCTATCCCAGAAAAAGCTGCTGCGAGAACGGTTTGAGAGAAAACAGTAAAGCGATAGCATTAGACGGCTATGTTTTGACATATGACATTGAAACATCAACATTTTTTATACTACATTGCAACTTTTCATATTTTTCAAATTCCAACAATTTTTTACGAAAACGATTGACGATCGTCAACATCTTAACCTGACTGTACATTTTTCAAACTTGACATGACTCAGCAAAAATCCTAAAACATTTGGTGACGTATAACGAACGCCTGAAGTACCAAAATATGGACAACCGCTCATTGCTTCCTTGGTGATAGAAGCAAGCAATGGCATTTAGTGGTACTTGAGATATCAGACTATCAGTTTCTATTTACATACTTCGCTAAATGACTGGGTGCATTCACCTCGCATTGAGACCACCGCGATCGCCAAAAAAAAAATGCAATTATGATCAGAACCTGTTGCGTTCTCGAAACTACGTTTCATTATCATGATCAGTCTTCGCTTTATTTAAACATGGATCGCGACATAGTTTAAATGAGATTGATGGAAAGATTACACGACGACGAAACTAAATTAGCAGGGACGTAGTGAGATGAATTTAAATTAAATGCCGTGATGAATTTATTATTGGCAATACTTTATTTAGAGCAGATGTTATTTGAATATATAAACTTACCTATTCTGGGTTATACTAGACCCTGACGTTTTGAAACAAACGATATCCAAAAGTATAAATTCATCAAGTTAAGTAGCTTTATATTTTCATACACTACTGGACTTGAGATCAAGCATTTTCAAACTACTTGATACTTGAGGGCAAATTATATTTCTTTTCTACTGAGCGGCTTCATTTATATTTATTTGTACAACCGATGAGCCGTATAGATGTATTTTATAAAAATAATCACGTTGAAAATCTTAAAAGATGCCTGCAGACTGAATTGAAATTCGGTAAATTCGAGGACAAAATCTAGAAAGAAAAATCAGGGCCAGTGCAAGATCAGTATTTGTAAGAGTGCATCGCCAAATAATTGAAAATGGTTTTGGAAATCTCCAAAGGGATCAAAACATAAATGTTCGTCAGCGCAGATTTACCCGTATGATTCTGCGTGAGTTTGATAGACATCCGACCACAAGTGTTAGGAGAGTTTCTGGTGCCTTGGCTCAGCATGAATTTAGTGTGAACGTGTGGATTGGTATCTACCGTAATCGACCTTTTGCCTGCAAGGTTAAATGCTGCGGCCTTCTTGGAATTTTTAAAGGCTGAACATGCAAATATGTGGGATGATGTTATGTTAGATTTAAGAAGATTGGCCTGGTTCCAGCTTGATGGTTGTCCAGCTCATTATTCGAGAATAGTTAGAAACTGGCTGGACGAAAATTATCCAGAAAGATGGATCGGTCGTGGAGGACCAGTCGCCTGGCCTCCACGATCCCCTGACCTAAATCCATTAGATTTCTTTGTGTGGGGATTTCTAAAAGAAAAAGTGTACCAGACTCCCGTAACCACAAGAGATATGCTAATAGACAGAATCAGGAATGCATGTGATGAAATAAGGCCTTATTTGAATAATGCTATACCACGTTCGATCATTCGTAGATGTGAATTGTGTATTGAACAATTGGGTTTACATTTCGAGCAACTACTTTAGATTTTGTATGTTTGTCCTAACTATCCAATAGCATTTTAGTTGTAAATAATTAATTTAATTTGTTAAAAATAATATTGGGAAATTAAACAAATTAATATTGTTTTTTTGTGTTTATTTGGAGTTAGGAATTATTGCTGTGTTTAAAAACACAATCTAAACGATCATCTTGTAACGCCCAAATCGAAAATGTAAAAAAAATATTATTTTCCCATAAATAATTAAAAATGCATCGAACCTTAAAAATCGAAATATCTCAAAAACGGCTAACTATAACGAAAACTCACAGGAGAGCTTTTTTATGTTGAAAAGTGCGAAGAATCAGTTTTTTTATTCAAAAAGCAAAAAATTGCACTAAGAAAAATGTTTCGGTCATTTTAATACACTACAGGTACAGTAGAGGGCGCCCTCTAGAGGCTACAGTAAAACTATGTCCATGGTTCGTTTTGTCGTACCAAAAAACCCTTTTATACCAATTTTCACTGTTATACATCAAATATTGTTCGAAATATTAAAAAAAAACTATTTTAGAAAGTAAATTTAAACACATTTCGGAAGCCACGCATTTTTCGACCCATGTTTATATATACTTTATGCATTAATTTTAAAAGTTCTATCGAATCTTCAAGTTATGCAACAATAAACTGAAACACCCTGTAGTTAAATACTACAGGTATCTAATCAGGTTTGTATCTCCTTGAAAATTCGTAAACCTGCTGAAATTTCCTTGGTTCTCTTTGCATGTCCACTGGACAGAACTTCCGAAAAATCCGTAGAATTAGCCACGAGTGCTGCATATACAGAGACCGACTCAGATTTACTTAGATCATCTGAGGTTGCACGGGATTACGATGAGTTTCCCCCGGGACTCCTGATAATTGTTTGGATATCCTCCAATTTCTTGGACCCTTTAGAATGTTTCGAATACCCTTTCACTGGAAAAAAAACCACCTCGGATCATCTTCGATTTCCTTGAATTATCTTTGAACCTCAAATGTCTTTAGATTGCTTTGGGTATCTTTAAACTGATCAAGATCCCCCAGCGGCTACAAAGTATCATTGAATTGTCTCGAACATCGTTCCACTAGGATAAAAAACCTCCTCGGATCGCCTTAACTTGCCTTGATTCACATTTGACCTAAACGTGTTAAGACACGTAGGCTCCTAATCGCCACAAAGCGGACCATCATGTTGTGGCCACTTAGAAGTCCACCCAACAATCGCAAAGCATCCCTATCCAAGTTTCCTGAGACTCTTCAGTAAAATCCACGAATAGTTGCCTCGCCCAATCATATCTCACTGAACTCTGTCCTTGGAAGACAAACTGCCATTCCATTACCAAGTATCCGCGCACGACCAGGCAGCCATACTAATGAGACGACACTGGGTCGTTATCTACCAACGAGTATTGAGTTACGTAGACAAACTTCCATGAATTCGAAGCAGGCATCGATTAACGAAGCCTTCCAGAGTCATGTAAATTCTTGTCGTTTCCCAAGGAAACAGATTAATGCGCGTTTGTAATGTGAGATTTTTCCACCGCAACGCCGCCGTCGGCAGACGGTCTGCGTATACTCTTACAAGTACGGTTTGTGAGGTTGTGGGTCACGGACACAAATGTCGTTGGCTGTAATTTCCGATACCAGCTTGAATTTAGTTTATTATCTTCGACACCAGGTGAACTACCTCGTAGCATGTATATATAGGTATTAATCGAAATTTCGTTATGGAGATACCATTGGTAGCCCTGCAAGGGAACAGAAAGTGTTCCCAAAACCTTGCAGAAGGTCTATTATCGCTGATCAACAGCCAAAAAATATCCTATATAAAATCAACAAAATATTACTATTTTTAATGTGCTAAAACCGGAATGAAACTTATTTTTTCAATATTAGTTCAAGTTTTAGAGATACGGTAATTATATGTGTTCCTGCTGTGACAGTGTTAATATACTGTAATTCACAAGAATGCACGTGCTACATTTTTATATTCGGCAAGGAAAGATGATGTAATCGGCATGATTGTGTTACGTTATACATACGTGTACATTATATTGTTTTATATTAGCCATTTTTTCCTCAGTTGGCTGACAGCGTTCATGCAAGATGCAAGTGTGTAAACAATCCAGATCAGTTTTGTTACGTGTGTGGTGATGTGACTTTTGCGTCTCAGAGACGGTCTATTACTCCACTAATAACAAAGGGATATCAGCTTTATTTCGGTTGTAAACTAGGTGATCAAGACAAACAGTGGGCACCCCACATCTGCTGTAATACATGTGCTTCAAGTCTGAGGAGCTGGTTAAATGGCAAAAAACGGTCTATGCGCTTTGCTGTCCCAATGGTTTGGAGAGAGCCTACAAATCATATTAATGATTGTTACTTTTGGATGGTACCTTGTGTTGGACAAGCCACAGGTATGTCCAAGAAAAAAAATCGGTTATTAACTACCCAAACATACCATCTGCGATGAGACCTGTGCCTCACAGTGACGAAAATCCTATTCCAAAACCCCCAGAATCCTACACTTGCGAATCAGAAAACGAATCAGATCATGGCGATCGAGTGATTCGTCAGGAAGAAGATATGCCATCAACGTCAGGAGATCCTGATTTTATACCGAGCACGTCATGCCACCAACTGCACAAAATAACACAGTCAGAATTAAATGATCTTGTAAGAGATTTAGAACTTCCAAAATGTAAGGCAGAGTTACTTGGATCAAGACTGCAGCAGTGGAACTTAGAAGACGATGTTTCGGTATGTGTTTTTCGTAAACGCCACAAAGACTTGGAACCATTTTTCAATATGGAGAATAACTTGGTTTTCTGCAGTAACATTAACGGCTTACTGGCGGCTTTAAATATAAACTATAACCCAGAAGAATGGAGATTGTTTATAGACAGTTCAACATTGAGTTTAAAGGCAGTGTTATTGCATATTGGAAATATTTTACCATCTCTTCCTGTAGGGTATGCAGTTCACATGAAAGAATCATATGACAATATGAAGTACCTATTGACATGCATAAAATACGATGAGCACCAATGGCATATTTGTGGCGATTTGAAAGTTGTTGCACTTTTACTTGGGCTGCAGCTAGGCTACACAAAGTTTTGCTGTTTTTTGTGTGAATGGGACAGTCGGGCAAAGGCACTTCATTACACCAGACAAAACTGGCCTGTTTGTCAATTCCTAGAGCCAGGTCAAAAAAATGTACAGCATATGCCATTAGTAGATTCGAAAACATTTTTATTACCACCACTGCATATCAAGTTGGGCCTAATGAAAAGCTTTGTCAAGGCATTAGATAGAGATGGGTCAGCTTTTCAATACCTGCGTCAGAAATTTCCAAAACTAAGTGAGGCAAAGGTTAAAGATGGTATTTTTGTTGGGCCACAGATTCGAAATATTTTGAAAGATACACAGTTTGAAAACACTTTAACAGGTATTGAAAAAACTGCTTGGAATGATTTCCGTCTGGTGGTCACTAATTTCTTGGGAAATAGAAAAGCTGACAACTATAAAACCCTTGTCAAAAATATGCTGTCATCGTATCAAAGGGCTGTAATATGTCTCTTAAGATACATTTCCTACACTCACACCTGGACTTTTTTCCTGACAATTGCGGAGCCGTAAGTGATGAGCACGGCAGGATATTTCAACAATGGAAAAAACGTACCAGGGAAAGTGAAATCCTTCCATGCTTGCAGACTACTGTTGGACTCTTGGTAGAGATGCTCCAGAAACGATCCATAAAAGAACAGCAAAAAGACAGCGCATATAGTGATTCTTATAAGTATATGAATCTTGTTACTTTTTTTAATCTATCCTTAAAAATAAAAAGTTTTTTTTCTAAACCGCAACTAATTTTTTTATTTCATTGTCATTTTTGGATTCAGCGCCCCAAAATTAACAAAGAAGTGCACTTTTCCCACAAGATACAATTAAAAAACTAAAATTTGTTGTCCAGCGTTATGGATGAAAGTTTAGATTTATGTAACTTTAGCATAATGAAAAGTTCCGGAATCCGCGCTGAATGAGTGAATAACGAAATCAGCGGCATAACTGGCCACCATGCATCCCTATATTCTCGAAGCCTTAAGCTCCGCCCTTCTGGCAAAGTTCAGGATAGTCCTGAGTCCCAGCTCCTTAGGATCCAAAGTGTTGGTCCCCAGTATAGTCTGACTGTAGTAGCATAGACAGAACACGCGCCGAGGAATCTACCTCTACCCGCAGCGCTCACACATGCAATACTCAGCTACACCCCCATCACATGCAGGTGACGTCTCATCGTGTCAAGACCAGACAACAGTCCCACCAGCAACCTTAGGTTGGCTCTATCCAAAGATAAGCGAAATATGTTTCTCCATTTCAGAGAGTGGGCAGCTGGCAACAGGCTTTCTCGAAAACGTTCGCCTTATCATTACCCTCTATCTCAGTTTGCCCCGGTACCCACACTACTGGATGCCTCGTTCCTAAACTATCCTGAGCTTCCCTGCATTGCAATACAAGACTCGAAGTAATCTGGCAGGCACTTAGTGCCTTCATCGCAGCCTGGCTATCGGAGAAGATTGTTATTCTTATGCTAGGCCCTTCTCACTCCAAAATGCGGAATACTCGTTGGATACTCCACATTCTTGCGATTAAAGCTGTATTTAACGGTGATCAGATCACCCCTGCTCAGATGGACGGTATCCTCGATTTGCAATTCGACTAAGACGGAAGTGTGACTTGACAGGATTCATAAAGGTCCAGCCGCCCCGACCACATAGTCGATGTACGACTCTCCCTACTCTCCCTGCTCCAGATCCAATGGTAGGAGATCCAGCTGAGCTTCCATTGCACTCAATTGCGTTGTTCGCACTGCGCTTGTAATACTGGTCCAAGCCGAATGCTGAATTTTGTTGAGTTTGGCTTCAGTTGTTTCGGTTCCAATGCGAGACCACCAAATCAAGGAGCCATACAAAAGAGACTGACGTATAGAGTCCGTAAGCCCACGATGAATTGCGAGCCTTGTACTCACATGCTCTTTCCAATTCAGTCCACAATCCAAGTTAATCCCCAGATAGTTCACCGAGTGGCATATAACTAGTCTGGTCCCAAAGAACGTGCGGTTCTGTAAATATTAAATACAGAAGCAGGCTGCTAAAAAGTTGTCTTCATATCTACGTTTGCTTATGAATTAAAGACAATTGTCTTTGAGATGTACTTGGTCCAAACGCAAATACCCTTAGCTTAGTACAAAAACCCGTTGTGCTTAAGGAAACTTGGCCATTTGGTATACAGGGTGGCGCATCGAAAACGAAACAGACGCATTTACTGGCAGCTCAGTTTTTTTTTGAAAAACGCTCAGACCCGTCGATTTTGTTTTCGAGTGGGACACAAGTTTGGAAAAAAATCACGTTAGCACGTGCAGTCTCCTAAGCGGGGGTGACACCACCCCCAAAATCTTAAATGGAAGGGGAGGTCGAGTGATACCTTATTTTAAAGGTCTTTCAATTTCCTTTATAATGATATAAAACTAATGTACTTCAGTTCAGTAGTTTTGAAGATTTATTGATTTAAAGCTTAAATAAAACTAATACATCATCATTAGTGGAGATCAATACATTTGGCAGCAAAGTAATTTAAAAATGAAGAATGAACTGACCCGTTAGGCAAGTAAATGTTGAAAATGGCTACCATGAGTCTCCATGCAATATTACAGATTTTGGTCAAAACGTTGCCGCATATTTTGCAATATTTGAGGAGTAACTTGAAGGCACTAATTCACAACTCTTTCTCGCAGGTCTTCTAATGATGTTGGCTGAGTAGCATAGATTGTGCTTTTGAATTGACCCCACATAAAGAAATCCAAAGGTGATAAATCTGGCGATCTTGGGGGCCATTCAATGGCTCCGCTTCTACCAATCCATCGATCTGGAAACGTCTGATCAAAATATTGTCGAACACGTAATGCGTAATGTGGTGGGGCACCATCCTGTTGGAACATCAACCTATTCGCAATGTACCGCCTTATAGTTCTTCAAGAAATAACTTTTTTGCCAAAAAAAAAAACGCTCCAATAGCTATTTTCAACAACAAAATGATAAACAAACTTATTAAGTAAATTCTTTTAGTCAAATTTCTTCCGAAACTAGTACAAACTAATCTGATGTACCTATTAAAGTCTACTTTAAGCTTTAAATCAATAAATCTTCAAAACTACTGAACTGAAGTACATTAACTTTATATCATTATAAAGGGAATTGAAAGACCTTTAAAATAAGGTATCCCTCGACCCCCCTTTCCATTTAAGATTTTAGGGTTGGTGTCACCCCCGCCCAGGGGGCTGCACGTGTTGACGTGATTTTTTGCCAAACTTGTGTCCCCCTCGAAAACAAAATCAAACAAAATCGACGGGTCTGAGCGTTTTTAAAAAAAACTGAGCTGCCAGTAAACGCGTCTGTTTCGTTTTCGATGCGCCACCCTGCATATATGTATGTGTACAAATGTTGATTTCACTTGAAAGTTACTGTTTTCAGGGAATTCTCGAATCTCAAAAAAAAGGTAACTTGAAAACGTATCAGAATATTTTCTCGGACAGATGCAAAGATACTTCCTGGAGGCCAATGCTTGAAATGAGGGAATAATATAAGTGGGAAAAAGTGGGCGTGGTTGTTTTACCCTTCTGGATATTGTATTCGTGAACGCTATTTAATATTCGCTCCTCGAATCATTTTCGGAAGAAAAAAGTGCGTAAGGCTCCCCTCGTCCATCAGTGTCACATCTAAAGACTGGCAGGGTTATTACGTCAAAAAAAAAAAAACGATGAAATGTCAACTTGTTGACTAAGTAGGCGAGTGTGCAAATAGTTCATTCCGCACTTGCTTTAAGTAAGTTTGAAGTGAGCGACAGCTAGTTTCTAGTTGACGTCTTGTAAGAAAGCCTACATAACGTCAAAAAAACCGACATAATGTCACTTTTCAAGTTACGTGGAGCGCTTGACAATATGAAAAACCCTGAAAATGAATGCACTCACAAACTTGTTTGGCAAATGTCAACAGTTGTCAAAATTTGATATCATTTCCCAGTGAACAAAACCACGCCCGCTTTATCTCAACGATTCTACTCCTTCATTTTAAAAAATATGGATCCTGGACTATGAGTCCATCGTACTGGCAGGCGATAGCGATACACACACACACATATAGCACCAAAGATAAACGACGAAGTGCACATTGTGAACTAATCACTTTATAGTCGTTTGTTCCCTCCGAGAAATTACGTTTTAACAGTTTTATTACCGCTAATAAAAGACGAAAAAGTGCCTGGTACTACTTAACTCCTAGCTCTATCAGACATTTTCTTTACTGAACGAATAGGCTAGAGGCAGTTTAGTTTGTTTATTTAAGGTAGCTTAGGTGGAGATTTCAGCATTTGAAAAAATGACGTCAAGTCAGTTTGAACCTGCACGCAACGTTCTCATTAGTTTTTAAACCTTTCTGACATACAATTGAGCTGCGAACATGTATAACAAAAAATTGAATTACCCCCTCTCCCTGAGAGCGATTGTTACCTAAGTTTTAGAAAATAAAGGGAAGTTATCGAAGACCATATTTAGTTTTTTGTTATTATCATGGATTGTGATAAATAAACTCATATTGATTCGAATTTCGTATATTACCCAACAAAACGTACAATTCGGCAACACTGCACAGTATTTGTCATATCTGTCAAAAAACATTCTCAACTGGGAGTTGTTTCCATTTTCCAATAATTCAGTATTGACGTAAAAACTTTAGTTTTGTTGAAAATAGGCAAAAAAAATGTCAAGAATTTTCAGACATTGCAAAGAACACAACACAACACCTTCACATAGTTTTTGGGCAGTATCGTCGGTCGTTCCTAATTGTAGGGGGCCTCCTTGATTTTCATAGTCTTTTCTCTCCTTTAGAAAGGCTTTCTAGGTTTCTACTGCTGTCAGCGTCAGCGCTTTCTAACGATTTTATCCAATGTTCCGAAAAAGGAAAAATAAAAACTTACTAAATACTAAATACGTTGATTATGAGTGTCGCAACACACCAGCATCCACCTTCGAATTTTGAAATACTTGTGAGTGGGGAGTTCAAAAGTTGATCTATTTTTTACGACATCTACAGAGCATAAACGTCTTGTCGATTCTGTTAACTACTTTGTAAATCTGTTTCCACAAAAGATCGTCCATCAAATTGTAAACCATCCAGCCTTTGCATATTATCACGTTTCCAAAATGAAGACCTGCACATGCGGACCATCTGTGAGTAGATATAATGACTGTTTCCATACCTTAAATTTACATTTTCGTATTCTTCTGGGTGTCGGGGGTTGCCACTCATAATTTATTCTGAGGAAGATGGCCATAAATTTTAGGTTGTTTGTGCTTTTCTGTTATGGTAATTCAGACGGCAAACGGGAAATATTTGCTATGGGTAAAGCTTCGGAGACCATTGTTTGGTTTTATAGTGTATGCCTTGTGTATATTTATATATCAAACGCGTGTTTGATTAGAAAATATTTATGCTGGGAGTGTGATGCGAATAATTATTCATATTAGTTTTGCTAATTTCAGATATTAGACAAGTTCCTTCGTGAGTCGTGATAGACCTTTTTGTACTTTTTTATGCGTTGCACGTGTAGTAAGTAGGTCCGCAAAAACGGATTTTGCCCATTATACTACTTTTTGTTATATACTTTTCTCCGCATGATTATTTTCTCTTTATAGATCCTTTGGTACCACAGCATGTGGCTATAACAGGCCGTGTGGTTGTGGTTAGATATCTCCTTGAAAATTCGAGATCTTCTGGCCATTTTATACTACAATGTGTAGGTTGGCTCTTGTTGTGGACTTCGTGTGGGCATGTGTATCTACTTTGTAGTTACATATGTGCATTCATTTCGGGCCTGATGAAGCCAATCAGCAGAAATACGTATCGCTCGGGTTACTATTTTCTGCTCGAATCCACTTTCCTCGTTTTTGCGGATATTAGGAGTAGATCTGATCAAAAGAAATGTTTTTTTCCTTTACCATTTTTCTGGTAAAATTAAAGTAACAAAGTTATAGCCCTTTGGAAGTTTGAGTACCGCCCTGTCTCAATAATAATATTATGTGCTCGTGTTTGGCAACAACGGATATAATCCGCCTTATCGGTTCATCGCATCGGAAACAAAAAAGCGAAAGCAATTATTTTATTCAGTTGTATACAGTCAGTGTCAGTCGGTAACGCGTGAGTGAATAGTGGTGTCTGTTGCGTGGCTCAAACGAAATAAAAAATGGCACATGTTTATGCGGATCGGTTTCCCAATCGAGTGCAACCAACCCCTCGTGCCTTTGTTAATGTAGTACAACGGGCTCGTGAATCAGGTGACTTAAGACCTCACAGGGGACGGCATGCCGGTGCTCCAAGACCTCACGATCAATACATACTTTATAAAACAAGGTAACATTTTTTTTTAATTTTTCTTTTTATTTTTACACACATATTTTGGTTTATCTTCCTTCTACAATCATTATCTGAAAATTAGTGACTCAACTTCAAAGTCTCCCTGTATATATATATATATATATATATATATATATATATAAAATAAAGCTTAAGCCTTTTGTTGGGTAAAATTCAATCAAAGAGGACTCTTTATACTTTATTAGTCTCTAGCTTTCAATGGACTTTGCCATCTTCATCAGGAGCTGCAATAACATTGAGAAGAAATAGCAACTATAGTGCAAAATGATTTTAAATTAACTTACAGTCATATGTGAGATTGTTGCTAAATGTTATTAAGGTTTAGATTGAGGGAAACAACCAGTAACCTGGTGAATGCTGGTTACATGGTACATTCGTCAAATTAATATAAACTACACACAGCTGTATGTCAGGAACAAATTAAAACGGATTAAAAATATTTAAAACGAAAGTTAAAATTACATCGTGACCACTTGATTCTGCACTATAGTTGCTATTTCTTCGCCATGTTATTGCAGCTCCTGATGAAGATGGCAAAGTCCATTGAAAGCTAGAGATTAATAAAGTATAAAGCTCTTTGCTTGAATTTTGTCGAAGTACCCAACAAAGGGCGGAAGATTTATTTTTCCCCAAACTGGTCTAGACGACAATGACCATGTCTCAAGTAATATATATAGGTGAAAAATTAAAGCTTCCGCCTTTTGTTGGGTACTTCGACAAAATTTAAGCAAGAAGGACTCTTTATACTTTTTTTATTCTCTCTAGCTAAAAAAAGTATACAATCATTTTGCACCATAGTTGCTATTTCTTCTAAATGTTATTGCAGCTCCTGATGAAGATGGCAAAGTCCATTGAAAGCTAGAGATTAATAAAGTATAGAGAGTCCTCCTTGCTTAAATTTTGTCGAAGTACCCTACAAAAGGCGGAAGCTTTAATTTTTCACCTAACTGGTCTAGACGGCAATGACCACGTCTCAAGTCTCAAAATATATATATAAGTTCCTTTTGCAGACCCTCGGTGGCCTTTCGTTTCCAATGATCCAGTAGGCTTTGAAAGCAATTTCACACTGGGACAGCTGAATGATTTAGTGGCCAGTTACATCTATTTATGAATCCCCATTAGGTCGTCTAAGTGCGTCTAATAATTATGGAAGTTCTAAATTGAAATGGCTGTAATTGTAACTTTGATGGGTACTTAATGAATTATTACTTGATCATTAAGATTACGCACGTAAGTGGTCAATATAGTGCCGATGTACCGTTGCAAGCATTTTGGATTTCTCACTGTCAAAACGTGACGACAAATGACAGCTGATTATTCAGTGATGCTTATTTACTTTACAGTGACACCGTAGCTCTTATAGCGGCTGTTTTCGGCTAGTTTATGTATATAATCAAAACGATCTAGCTGCTAATGATCATAGCTACATTTCAAGAATCAGAGACATTTTCGCCATTTGGTGATAAAACTTCTAATGCTCAACTAAATGTCAAAAAATTCACCAAGTTCGATATTCCAACATTTTATAACCATATATCAGAGAACAGAAATTTTGGCTGCAGTTCTTTCGTAATGAAAAAACTATGGATAAAGATGGCCGTGGTCTGAATTATTAGCCCATACACACGCCTGATTATTTAAGTGATCAAATTAAAGCTTTACTGACAAATAACAAAAGCTGCATCGCGTGGTCTCAGCCATTCCGTTCAACGTTTCGTAAGTCGGCAACGAAAAAAAATATACCTGAATATTGAAATATCCGCTTATTTCACAGGCGAAAATATTAATTTTTAATGCTCACGACCATACACAGAATGATTTATTAATGTGTTTTGAAACACGAAATGGACTTCGTATTATTGCAGGCAAGCAAATAGCACCTCAGCACTATTTATCACGGCAGACTTTTTCGTTCGTTTCCAAGTGAACGTCGTCTGCAATCCATAGGCGTCGATGACGAAATTTACTGAAGGTACGTTTCCGTTGCAAGAAATTTGCTCCGCCATATACCAGCAAATTCGGCTGGGCCATTCTCAAGATTCTGCACATTTTACCATCTAGACGTATTCTTCACCTTATTCAAAATTTGTATTTGACATTTGATGAGTGACAGGGCTCTCGGTTATGTGATATCGAGAAATGGTCGCCGGAATATAATTTACCCCTCGAATTCAGATTAGGTAGACAAAACATTCCGGCAAAAATTATACTATTTTCTACAATTGTTCTTCAAATAAAATAAAAATCAATGAACGTGTGTACTGCGTGAGATTTTTGATACTCACCGTTTAGTTATAGTGTCGGTTATCCAATATGAAGATAGTCCAAAGATATCGAAACCTGAAAAAAAAAAACTTCAGTTATATTCTAATAAAGAAACATGTAATATAAGAAAGAAAAGATGCATATAAGTATCTTAAGTGGCAATACATTTTTTACATTCGTGTTACTATTTCTGTCCTGTTTGAAACCTCTTCAATTATAGAAACAGAATCTACTGAATACCAAATTTTTCCAAATTCAGATTCAGTAGATTTCATGAAAATGCGTTTATAGTAACTTATGATTCACTTTTTCTGTACGTATATGATTGTGTCCTTATCGCTTCCATCGAGTAATTTTGATCCTCGAAGCAAAATCATATAAAAAGACACACATGCACTATATGGCAACAAAAACCCCATTTTTACAATCTAATCTATTACTCTTTAAAGCAACATATTTTCTTGGGAGATGTCAATATAAATATTTTGGACGATGATCCCATCACAAATGAATACTTGAATATCCTATCAAGTAACGGATTTCTGTCCTATATAAACCTACCTACAAGGTCCATCAGTGGCACATGTATAGATCGCTGCTTTGTGAAAGACCTATCCAACAAAATTACTTGTATACCAATAATCCTAGAAAGCGATATTACTGACCACTTCTCCACTATTTTACTGATATCTTCAAATGAAAAACATTCTAACATCCCTACCGTTAGTAACAACCAGGAAAATTACAAATTTTTTGTCGACAATTCAAAACTAATATCAAATGTCAAACAAGAATCCTAGGAACAATTATACTCTATAAATAATATAGACAAAGCAACGGGACTGTTCATAGAGAAACTAAAAAAACTAATAGATATTAGTACCAATAAAGTAATAATTAGTCACAAAGAGAAAAGCAGAAATGCCTGGATTACCAAAGGATGAATAACATCGGCAATAGAAAAAGAAAGACTATATAATGTAATGAAACTAACGCCAACTACAGAGAATACCGACTGCTACAACCAATATAAAAATAAATTTATAGAGCTTGTAAGGCAAACCAAACGAAAACATTACCTAAATAAATTGAATAATAACTTAAATGATCCTAAGCGGCTTTGGACAACTATTGATGAGATTACTGGGAAAACAAAAGTTAAAGAGTGTGTCACTGAGTTAAATACAACATCGGGAACAGTATTAAAAAATACTCAACAGATATGCGATGAAATTGTACAATTCTTTACTGACATAGGCGAAAATTTAGCAAGTAATATACAAGCAAATATACAAAATACTCAGCCTCCAAAAAGAACTTTGAACTCATTTATTTTGGATAAAGTCGAGCAATGTGAAGTATACACCACTGTTATGTCCTTAAAAAATCGGAAAAGTCCTGGGTTCGATGGTATTAAAAGCGAGCATTTGAAAATTATAGCCGAGGACATAACAGAACCACTCACTTACCTAATCAACAAATGCTTTGAATCTGGCATATATCCCTCAATTTTAAAAAAAGGTAATATAATACCGATACATAAATCAGGAACAAAAACAGATGTTAACAACTATAGACCAAAATCAATAATATCCAGTGTAGCAAAGGTTTTTGAAAAAGTTTTATCTACTAGAATGATTCGATACCTCACAAAATTCAAAATTTTAAGTGAAAATCAATATGGATTTACAGAAGGGAAGGCTACATCGGACGCAATAACTAAAATTGTAAATCAGATACATCAAAATATGGATAACAGAATCCCTTCAATTTGCATTTTTGTTGATTTAAAGAAAGCTTTCGACACAGTTAATCACAAATTATTATTAGAAGCATTGGAGAGAATTGGTTTCAGAGGAAACGCGTACTCACTGATCGAAAGTTATTTGTCAAATCGCCCACAATCTGTGCAGATATCAGGATCATTTAGTAAAGAAATGTATATAAAGTGTGGTGTCCCACAAGGAACTGTCTTAGGTCCGCTGTTATTCAATATATATTTAAATGATATTTTCCAAATTAATTGTGTCGGCAAAATAACTAGTTTTGCAGATGATACTGCAATATTATATGAAGGCACTGACTGGTCTGATCTGAAAAATGTAATTGAAAATGATTTTATCAAAATTATTCGGTGGTTTAACAGTAGAAAATTAAGCATTAACTACTCTAAAACACATTTTTTACCATTTGGATCTTATGCTAGACATCTGCCAAATTACACAAATTTCTCCTTCAATATTAATGATCAAAAAATGCAAATTAATAGAGTGCCCAACATAAAATACCTTGGAGTGGTCTTGGATCCTCACTTACGATGGGACATCCATGTCAATTATATTTTAAAGAAAGTTAGATTTGTATCCTACAAAATTAAATACCTTGGGAATATATTGACAGAAAAATATCTTCGAACATTATACCATGCACTGATTGAGCCTCATCTCACATATGGTATATTAGCATGGGGAGCTGCATGTTCCTCACATATCTATAATTTAGATGTTTTTCAAAAAAGTATTCTAAAAATGATATTTAAAAAACCGAAACTTTATCCCACTGAAAAATTATACGCTGATGTTCGAATGTATGATATAAGACAGCTTTATTTCTTACACAGTATCACTCACTACCATAAATTTATAAACACCGACCAAAAAATTAAACATAATCATTATACCAGATACAAAATTCGTGGCACAGTAGTTCTTCAACCGCATAAATCTATAATGCAGCGATCATATCTCTATTTAGCGCCTAAATTTTATGAAATTATACCTAAAGACTTAAAAGATTTACGTTTCGGAAATTGTTTCAAAAGAAATTTAAAAAAGTGGCTACATTCTATATCTAGGACTGAAATTCATAAACTCATAAATACGAACATCAACTAAATACATAATCTACTGTAGCTACTTTTTGTCCTTTTTTGTCATTTGCATTCTACAGTTTCAACTTAAATTTATTGGTCCATGTTCAGGCGATGCCTTCTATTGGGCCTGTTTTGATTTTATATTTATTTACTCATATTGTTTGTTATCTTTGTACATTGAGTGAATAAATATTATTATATTATTATTATTATTATTACTCTTGCACTAAGTTATTACAAAACTTGTAGCTAATGCATGGAAAATTATAACCATTTTGACCGGACTATTACTCCGCGCTATTAATTGTGTGGCTCACTGCTTCTGCCGTCTGGTCGGGTATTTATTCGCTTATCGACGGGTCGAGAATGGTTTCAGCGTTTTCCGGCCGAGCCACGAACTTCCAAGGAACTGATCTAGATGGCAGCAGATTTATCTTTAGACGTGTCGAATATTCGCAATGTTATCGGTAACGGTCTAGAACGCGAACGCGCTCCATACCGGGTCAAGCAACTCTGGTTGTCTAAACGTCAATGTTGTGAGGTCGTCGTGTCTCCACGACACTACAATATTAAGCTAAGAATAACGCGACTTTGACACGTTTGTAAAACTCAGTTCTTAGAATTGCGATTTTCATTTGAAAGGATCAATGTTCCGATAATTTTCATTTTAAGAAGTAGGACCCTTGACACAAGAAATTTCTAAGATGTTATCATTAAGTATAATATATGGTAGTGACAATATAGAATCTCCAAATAAAGGAACTACTTTGCTGGCTGCTTCTGCCGTCTGGTCGGGTATTTATTCCCCTATCGACGAGTCGAGAATGGTGTTACCATTAATTATAATATATGATAGTGACAGTATAGAATCTCCAAATGAAGTAACTACTTTGGAATAAGAGTAAATAAGTACGGGGACTTTGATCGGATGGCTAACGGGAAGGAAAAAACCCTTGCTTTCAAAATGAATTACAAAGAACTCGATTTTTTTATTTAAGAGAACCGTTCTTTTAACAGTAAAATTACTTCATTCCAAAGACCCGTGAATGCGACTCAAGGTTATGACTTCAAAGAGATTTGTTGCCTGAACCGATTATAAACTGATAAATTTTTAAGTACATCTTTAATTTTATTCAGTAATTAGTCTAATTTAATAATTATTTTAAAATATGAGGAAGACTGTCAAGCAGTAGAATGTGTCCTTAGAACAACGCATGTGGGTACGATTTTTTTATAGACAGGAAGACATTAGTCATGTGTACTAAGGAAATACTGTTTCCTCTCTTGTCAGCATGGTATTTGAGTCATACCAAGTGTGTAACCGTCAAATAGCGTCTCACCTCATTACCAGATTCCGAACACATGGTCTGCTAACATGTGACCAGACATACCACACTTGTCTGATGAATATGCCCTGTTCAAGAAACATCTCTTAGGTTAAAAAATGCATTAACAGGCTAGGTTTTTTTTTGCAAAAAGACTGTCTGCTTTCAAAACAAAAAAAGCATAATTATATTCACGAGCATTAAGATAGATTAAATTGTCACATTAGCGCGTGTTTTGACAAAGCTGGAATTGAAATTTTGTTACTGAGACACCTCCACATAATTTACAATTGCTCTCATGAGAAATTTGACATGTTTCCCCATTATTTCGATTTCAATTAAAAACATATTAATAAAAATATAAAAAAACGGACACAAAAAGTTTATAAGGCATACAATCTTAAAATTTTCAGGAAATCAGCTGTCTCGCGTTTAAATAGATGACTTGAAAGCTGACGAATATGTGGTTCCTGTTGCATTACTTGTTTCCAATATTATTTGACTTTGTGAAAAACAATTACAGCAGCAGTAGCGTTAAAATATTACTGCAAAATTGGAAAGTATGTACGGTTCACGTAGAGTCGGATTTTTTTTGTTGCGATTTGTGAAATGTTTTATCTCTGACTGAAACGCTAGTTCTCTAAGTGCATCTACATAAAAGTAAATCTAACTGAAATTATATAATTAAGAGTGCTTTATAGTGATTTTAACAGTCATTTCGAGAAAGTAAATTCCTAAGGTACCTCGACGAACATGTAGATTGTGGCTTCTGTTCGTATGTAAATTTATATTATTAGGTACTACTGGATTGACTTGCAAAGTTAACTGAGTGATAATTCCATTTCGCTTGAAGGTAGGATGTAATACACTAGCACCTTTCAAATTGGATATTCTCGGAGGCTATAAATTATGAAATATCATGAATATTTTGATCTTGTATCGATACCATGTTTCGTAATATAAACGACTTATAAGGTATTCATCAGCTTCATGTTCTTTTGGAATTTAATGGTTATGGTCAGAATTGGAAATATTTCACTTCTGACAGCTCCAGAATCAGTACAAGCTGAATGGATATTTTTACGGTACCGGTCTGTGAACTATGAGTCCATTCCATTCGTCATAGTTTGGAAACCCACGTGGGTTCACCAATCAAAACAGTGGGAGTCTTATATGATGTACACGGTGTTCCCTTAACATGGGGAGATAATTCAATGGGTGACTCTTGGGACTATTCTGGAACTACTGATCTCGTGTTTTGAGTTACGCTGTGTTAGGCGACGATATAATCCAACGAAAACTATTGACTCATTTAGTTCGCCAGAGGCGGACTAGCCATAAACGCAATATATTGCCAAGTCTTTTAAACAATAATGACTTTAAAATAATATTTTTAAAAATTGGAACTTGCCTTGATAGTGCTGAGTGTTCCATCTAAATCAATGTAATGCTACCAGCGGTTGTTTTTAAGAAATTTATTCATGTCTGATTTCGATAAGATCAAATGGTTGCGAGCTTCTATGAGAGAACTTGCCTGGCGCTTTTATATACTAAGTGACATATAAATCCGAACACCCCGTTTAAATGGTTTTATTTTAATAAAAGTTGGTGAATGTATTTATCTTACTGTAAATAACAAGTGAACAAATTTTCAGCCTTATCAGTTGGACATTCCGGTTTTTATACTGCTTTTTTTTAATTCGCTCACGCTCTAAAAATGAATATTTCAGCCGCAGTAAAGAATCAACGTTGGCGGATTTTGGTTCTTGACATCCTTTACGATCGGTTACGATGCCTAGAGTATGGAGACCTGTACGATTTCGTCAACTTAGTGAGTTTGATAGGGGCCGTATAGTGGGACTTCGGGAAGCTGGACTTTCTTTTCGGGCAATTGCAGTTAGAGTGCAAAGAAGTGTAGACACTGTGGTTAGGTGTTGTCAAACGTGGCTTCGAGAAGGCCGTACGCAGAGCAAGGAGCACTGGACGCCGCCGTAGAACAACAGACCGTGAAGATCGCCGCCTAAGATTATTGGCCTTAAGGGACCGTTTCTCCACTACCAGGTACATTGCAAATGAATGGTTTGCAGAACACGGAAGACCTGTTGGCAAGCGAAGTGTTTACCGACGAATGAGAAGTTTTGGCTTGTTTTCATACCGGCCACACTCTCCCTTTAACTCGAGAACACCGACGTAATCGCCTTGAGTGGTGCAGACAACGGTCACTCTGGGATCAGGAATGGAACAGTATTGTCTTTAGTGATGAGTCTCGATTTTGTTTAGGCATGCACGATGGTCGTGCCAGGGTTAGAAGGCGACGTGGTGAAAGGAGGAATCCACAGTTTTTTGTTGAAAGACGTTCATCACACTGTTGGAGTTATGGTTTGGGGTGCTATAGCTTATGGTTCCAGGTCACCTTTAATCTTCATCAGAGGCAACATGAACGCGCAGCGTTATATCGACGAAGTTCTAGAAGCCCATCTTTTACCCTATCTTGACACCCTGGCAGATCCAACTTTCCAACAAGATAATGCCCGACCACATGTTGCAAGAGTCACAATAGACTTCTTTCAACATAATGATGTCACATTGTTACCATGGCCACCAAGATCTCCCGACTTATCCCCAATTGAGCACGTGTGGGATATGATGGGTAGGAGATTGCTCAATTTGCAACGTCTTCCTCAGACTCTAGAAGCACTTCGAGAGGAGTTGGTGGTTGCCTGGAATGAGATACCACAGGAGGACATTGACTACCTGATCAGAAGCATGCCTAGGCGCGTTGGAGAATGCGTAGCACATCAGGGTGCATCCACACATTATTAACGGTCAAAAGGCTTTAAAGCAGTGCAATCATATTAAAAATTTTATCATTTACTTATTATGCTTCATTAAGTACTTATACAAAATTTTATTAAAATAAAACCATTTAAACTGGGTGTTCGGATTTATATGTCACTTAGTATATGTCTATACAGATGTACCTACATGTTGATTCGGAAGAAGCCATGAATCGACTTGGAAAAAGCAAAAAAATAATTTTGTTATTTAACAATAAAAGCTTTCTTTTTAAATTAGATTGATTACATTTAGACTAACACGACAACTGACATACTAATGATTAATTTTTCAATGCAAACGTTGACAGTGTCAACTAAAAATTAAATCAACAGAAAACGATAGATCAGTCTGACCCAACCTTGACAGCAAGTTATAATTACCTATGACTATGGTATTTTTCGATCATAAACAAAGACTGATTATTTACATCGTATGTACAAATTAGCTTGTAGCCCAGTGATGATACTGATTCACTTGAGTCAAATTTTCTTTCGGCAAGAACGGAGTATCTTTTTTAAACACAATATGGCGACAAGCGAAGGCGTATCCATGGTAAAGTGGTTACATATTATTGTTAGCAACAATTTTATCATTATCAACAGGTTTGTTTTGATGTCAGCTACAATTGTACAAAATATTTCCGACTTACCGTAAAATATGCAACTAACTGTCTTTCCTTAAACGACCTTTTATACAGGGTGCGGCAGAGAGGACGGACGTTTTTGGGATGGGTAGTACTCTCCGACTCCGTCTACGAGAGAGGTGGGGAGGGTGCCGTTTGACTCGTGAGATCCTAGCATTATTTTACCAGTTGTCGTTATGGAGCCTTGGACGTTTTCGCCTATGATTGTTTAGTCCGAAATAATGAGTCAGTCATCGTCGTACAGCGTGAGTTTCGTCGCCACTTAAACATTCATCGGAATAGAGCTGTTCCCTCTCGAAACACCATCCTTCGTTGGGTTGAATTACTTCGCAGGCGTGGTGAACTGATCAACAGAAGACCAAGAGGAGTGCCGCGAACAGTTCGAACTCCTGAAAATGTTGAACGCGTTCGACAGGTCTTTCTTCGCAGTCCGACTCGATCTGCCCGGAGATATGCTGCTGCACTTCGCCTTAGTGATCGTTCGGTAAGGCGAATTTTGCATATGGATATCCGCTTTCACCCCTACAAATTGGCCATTGTGCCACAGTTACAGCCCGGAGATTATGCACAACGAATGAACTTCGCACGTGAGATGGAAGCACTGATCGATCAAAATGAGAACCTCATTTTGTTTATGAGTGACGAAGCCCACTTTCACCTAAACAGCGTGGAACCAACAGAATTTTCGTTATTGGGCTAATGAAAATCCGCAACAGTTACACGAAAGACCGCTGCACAGCCCAAAAGTAACGGTTTGGTTGCATCATTGACACTTACTTTTTCGAAAACATTAATGGGCGTGATGTTACCGTGAACTCAGAATGCTACCTCGACATGATCACCAACTTCTTTCTCCCTGAATTACGACGGCGACGTGTTCCAATCCGACGTGTGTGGTTCCAGCAGGATTGAGCGACCGCCCACACAGCCCGAGCATCCATGGACGTTATTCACCCTCTCTTCCCTGGTCGCCTTATTTCGAGGTTGGCGATGTTCATTGGCCTCCTCGGTCCCCAGATTTATCCATATGCGATTTTTTCTTATGGGGACACCTCAAGGCTAGAGTATACGCGAACAAGCCCCGAACTCCGGACGAATTGAAGGACGAAATTCGCGTGGAAGTCGCCCAAGTTGAGAGAGCGATATTGGAGAGAGTCTACGCGAACTTCCAAGAACGCCTCCAGCACTGCGTCAACGATTTCGGCCACCACATGCCTGATAATAATAATAATAATAAATGTCTTTATTGAAACCTACAAATTGAGGCGAAGTTTAGCCACATGGCTACTCCACCACTTAACCTCAAAAACGAAGTGAAAAAATAATAATAATAAGGACAATAGTACAGTACAGAAAAATAAAAAGAAAACAATGAACAATTACAGAATGTATAAAGCATGGAAAATTTACAAAAGCTACAAAATCAGTCGGCTAATCATCAGGGATTTTTAAAAAGGCAATTCCAAAAGATCAGATTTGTATTTAATTTTAAAAACAGGTAAGCTTTTGGACTTGAGTACCTGGTTGACAGAGTTGTAAGTCCTGATAGCATTGTACGTAAAACATCTTCGGAATATACATGTTCTGTGGAATGGCATACCGAAGAGATGGTTATGTTGTAGGGCTCTAGAAATGACTTGACCACGAGGTACAAGTTTTTCCATAAGATAAATGGGTGACCTTGTGGAAATCAATTTATGGACAAATACTCAATGAGAAAGTATATTGTTTATCAAGTTTTAGCCATTTTAGCTCTTTTATCTTAGACGATACGTGATCATACCTTCTGAGGCCATATACGAACCGACAACAACTGTTTTGGATTTTCTGCAGTCTATATTTAGTGTTACAATCAATACAAGGATAATAAAGAACCAGCGAATAAAATATTTTAGACATAACAAGACTCTCAACAAGTTTTTTCCGCATTTTGAAATTAAGAATGTGCCGGTTTGAATATAATAATTTTAACGATATATATGTGGATTTAAGGGTGGCATTCACGTGCTGATTAAAACGGAGGTCTTTATCCAAAATAACGCCCAGGTTTTTTGCTTCGTTAACTAAGGGTATGACAGTATGATTCACAGACAGTTGGATTAGATCAACAACATTAACTGGAAAATTATGTGGACTAAAGACAATAGCATTCGATTTACTAGGGTTTATTTTCAGTGAGTGCCGTTTGCAGAAATTATCAATATTAGCTAAGTCGACATTAAGTTTATAAGAAATTTCATTGAAGTTGCTAGAGTCAAAATTAAATGTTAACTGTGTATCGTCTGCATAAGTTTGGATTGCGCAATGCTCAACACTGTTATGCAAGTCAAACGTGAAAACCAAATAAATTAGAGGTCCCAAGATCGAGCCCTGTGGAACTCCAGAAGGAACATACTTGGGCACAGATACACCTTTACTGGTTTTCATTCACCTTTTGCGGTCGATTAGACAAGTAAGAGTCAAAGAACATAAGAGCAGTATTACCTAAACCAAGGTACTTCAACTTACTCAAAAGTATACGGTGGTTCACAGAATCAAACGCTTTAGATAAATCAAGCATAACCAATATTGTACCAATGCGATCATCCAAATTTCTGATTATGTTATCAATTATATATAACAATGCAGTTGTAGTACTATGATTCTTGCGGAATCAATCCAGACTGATGTATCGGAAACATATGATAAGTTCAAGGTACTCAATAAGCTGTAGATAGACGATCTTTTCTAATATCTTGGAAAGAAAACATAAAATGCTGATCGGTCTAAGATCATGGTATTCAGCTGGGTTTGTGACTTTAGCAATAGGTGTGATGACAGCTTCTTTCCAGCTTGTTGGGAAAAAGCCCTTCTCTAAACACATATTTACTATGTGAGTTATGTGGTCAAGTGTTTCAGGCAAACAAAGTCGTATCATTATTGAATTCAATCCATCACTCCCAGTGGCAGTCGATTTAATCGATAAAATGATATCAAGAACGATTTCTTGTGTTACTGTATGAAGAGTGAAAGGAGTCAAATTATTATGAAAACGGTTGTTGGAGTAAAAATTGGCTGTATTATTAACTACATTATTGGAGTGATCGTCGAATGTAAAATTTGAGAGGAAATGATTATTAGTTTCCTCTGGATCAGATAAACTATCAGGAATCTCAATTCGTTTCTGCTGACAGATATTCATGCTTCTCAAATTTTTCCACAGCTTTCCCGAGTTCGAAATATCCAGCTGGGTCAAATATGCCTTCTTTTCTCTGCGAATCGAGGCCAGAGCAAAATTTCTACGGTCCTTATACGTCCGCCAATTTTGATCTGTTTTATTTTCCTGATATGCCGCAAACGAAGTATACGCGTTAGATTTGATGTCAACCAAGGAGCAGCAGATTTGGTAATGCGTGCAGACCTGATTGGGGCAAGTTCATTATATAAGTGAATCAAACGCTCAGTGAAAATTGAAACTTTCGTATCAATGTCTTGTACATAGAAAACATCATCCAAATGCAAAGTTGTTAATCGTTCTTTAAGCAGCTCGATATTCACATTTTTTAGATCTCTATATGTCAAAAACTTTGTTTCTGGTCTAGGAATAGTCACGAGAAGTTCACAATATACCAACCTATGATCTGAAATGATATCAGCATTTAGCGTTCCAGATTTGTTTAACATTACCCCAGCATTGATGAATATAGGATCTATCAATGTAGAACTGAACTGCGTAATTCTAGTTGGGTCATTGATAACTTGAGTAAAGTTATAGGAATCAAAACAATTACTAAGAATATTGTTATGATTAAGTAAATCAACATTCATGTCGCCAAGAAACACTATATTTTCATACTGTGGAGTGAAAAATGAGAGTATGTTGTCAAGAACTTGGATGAATTGATTCATGGAGCAATGAGGCGGACGATATACAACAATGACTAAAAAGTTGCGGTTATTTGCGACCAATTTGCAGCTCATAATTTCAAGTGAGGTATTAACAGCAAAATCTAGTTCTAGCAGTTGACATGTGAGATTTACTTTTCCACACTTGACTGAACCTGATTCCATCAATAAATTTATTTTCTACTATTTTATGATTTTTTTAAAACTATCCATCCTCTCTGCCGCACCCTGTATATTCAGCCATGGTCTGTAGTAGATAAGGTTTTATGGTATTTAATTCTATGATGTATATTTATTTACGTATTATACAAATTTATACAAAATAAAGCACCAAGTTAGCAAACAAATACCCATTTTGTGGATTTGACAAGAAGCACTAATGAATGTGGCAATTATGACCAATCATTCCCATATATGGATTTACCCTACTTTACATTCACGTTTTCCATAACTACTGGTTTTATACGGGATTCCTCGATCATACGCACTACGACATCATTACAGTAAATCAGAATGCCTTTTTTCGTGCAAAATTATAACCTCTTTCCCATAATTGCGATGTATATAAATAAACCAAGCCCGGTAACAGGTTGATCGTCTTCATCACTCGAACCTGCCAATCTATGTGGTAACTTTTGAAACTGGTTAGTAATTTAGTGCAATCATTAATAGTTTATTGCCAATTGCAACCGCGCTTATAAGATAGTCGATGCAATTGAGTTTATAATATCGGTATAAATTACATACGGGGCTCGTTAGGCTGTGATATAGAATTTCAGACCGTTGCTACATGAATTTGGCATTTCTGAGTGCTTCTACAAAAAATGTAGATTGGCTATACTTCCTACGCCTTCGTCACAGTCGGCGGTGGCCTCCACGACGATGCAGCGCCTAGAACGCAACGCCAACGAGTTATTTTGAAAAATGAGCTGCTCAATGATAGAACATCTTTGACTGATACAAACGACGTAACATTTAAAGCCCCATACAAACCCCAATTTCAGGTCCGGGCGATTTTGATTATTTTCTTATTTCGCTCCCCCCTCCGCCACCACTGGACCGATTTTAAAAAACTACAACCCCCGCCCTCTATTTTTTTAACCCTTAAATCATGTTCAAAAATGATGATTATCCTCAGCGATTTTTGTTATGTCCGTTTTTGGCCTATTTTTCCCCCGCCACTGGACCAATTTCCAAAAACTTCAAAGATTTTTCGTCCTTGGCAGTAGTAACCCTGTGTGAAAATTTCATCAACTTCCGACTGGTCCATCCCAAGTTATAGAGGGGTCAATGATTAGGGGACAGACATACAAACAGACCGACGGAAATGAGTGACATGGTTTTTCGAGATGTCATATAACATCCAAAAAAACATAATACATCATCTGAGAAATCCTTCGCCTTTACAATACCTCATCGCCAGTAGCATAGGAAGTAAAAATAATGTTTTTAAACGGAAATATTTTCACTTTAGTATTATTTTAATATCTTCGTAAGCCTCAATTAGTAATTAGTTGACTTTTTATTTTTTTCCAGCTTTTCTAACAGCATTTGTTATTATATAGTAAGTGACATATAAATCCGTACACCCAGTTTAAATGGTTTTATTTTAATAAAAGTTGGTGAATGTATTTATCTTACTGTAAATAACAAGTGAAAAAATTTTCAGCCTTATCAGTTGGACATTCCGGTTTTTATACTGCTTTTTTTAATTCACTAGCGCTCTAAAAATGAATATTTCAGCCGCAGTAAAGAATCAACGTTGGCGGATTTTGGTTCTTGACATCCTTTACGATCGGTTACGATGCCTAGAGTACGGAGACCTGTACGATTTCGTCAACTTAGTGAGTTTGATAGGGGCCGTATAGTGGGACTTCGGGAAGCTGGACTTTCTTTTCGGGCAATTGCAGTTAGAGTGCAAAGAAGTGTAGACACTGTGGTTAGGTGTTGTCAGGCATGGCTTCGAGAAGGCCGTACGCAAAGAGCAAGGGGCACTGGACGCCGCCGTAGAACAACAGACCGTGAAGATCGCCGCCTAAGATTATTGGCCTTAAGGGACCGTTTCTCCACTACCAGGTCAATTGCAAATGAATGGTTTGCAGAACACGGAAGACCTATTGGCATGCGAAGTGTTTACCGACGAATGAGAAGTTTTGGCTTGTTTTCATACCGGCCACACTGGGTCCTCCCTTTAACTCGAAAACACCGACGTAATCGCCTTGAGTGGTGCAGACAACGGTCACTCTGGGATCAGGAATGGAACAGTATTGTCTTTAGTCACGAGTCTCGATTTTATTTAGGCATGCACGATGGTCGTGCCAGGGTGAGAAGGCGACGTGGTGAAAGGAGGAATCCACAGTTTTTTGTTGAAAGACATGTTAATCACACTGTTGGAGTTATGGTTTGGGGTGCTATAGCTTATGGTTCCAGGTCACCTTTAATCTTCATCAGAGGTAACATGAACGCGCAGCGTTATATCTACGAAGTTCTAGAACCCCATCTTTTACCCTATCTTGACACCCTGGCAGATCCAACTTTCCAACAAGATAATGCCCGACCACATGTTGCAAGAGTCACAATAGACTTCTTTCAACATAATGATGTCACATTGTTACCATGGCCACCAAGATCTCCCGACTTATCCCCAATTGAGCACGTGTGGGATATGATGGTAGAAGATTGCTCAATTTGCAACGTCCTCCTCAGACTCTAGAAGCACTTCGAGAGGAGTTGGTGGTTGCCTGGAATGAGATACCACAGGAGGACATTGGCCACCTGATCAGAAGCATGCCTAGGCGCGTTGGAGAATGCGTAGCACATCAGGGTGCATCCACACATTATTAAAGGTCAAAGGGCTTTAAAACAGTGCAATCATTTTTATCATTTGCTTATTATGCTTCATTAAGTACTTATACAAAATTTTATTAATATAAAACCATTTAAACTGTGTGTTCGGATTTATATGTCACTTAGTATATTTTTCAATAATCCCATTTTGTCCTGTTCGATATCCCAGGACTAAAACCACTATCGTATCCAGGCAACCAGTTATACAACCGTCTGCTTACTTGGTTGTCTACAATTGTGACTCCTATCGCGTACTTGTTCCTTCACTCACAACTAGTTCACTTGGATCGTCGGGATCCTGATATATCAGTCGTCCATGAACGAGTTTTTCAAAGAATTATGAACTAGTTCACTCAGTCGTCTCGAACTGTTAGTTTGAATAGATCGTTCATTAGACTGAAGGAAATACTTTCCTATGCCATGTTTTATCCTGAATTGTGAATTCCCCTACGAGAAGTAAGAGTCTTGTCTGTTGTCATTACGCGTTATTGGTAATGCCAAATGCAACAAACAAAAATGCAGAAAATTACATAAAAATCACAAACACTCGACGTTTTCTTCATGTATATATCATAGTTTTACTGTTGCCAATGCGAAGTGAATTTAATTTCCTTTTCTCGAGAATCATCATTCTGCTTTGATAAGCGTGACAATATCAAAATGTTTGTGTGAAGTCTGCAATGAGACGGATTATCCAAGGGTTACGGACCGTAAAAAATGCATTGTCGGACTTAAATGCACTTTCTTCTGATGTGCATTTCGCTACAAATAGAGTGTTAGAAGACGATTGTAAAGTTTTGTAACCATAAATTTACAAAATGGTTAAAGACTTTTTAACTAGGTATTTTTTAATGAAGAACATTCATACGTATCAATATTTTCATAAATATCTAAATATGTCAATTTTTACATAGAGGATTGGTCTGCTTCTCTCTGAATTATACTAAGTGACATATAAATCCGAACACCCAGTTTAAATGGTTTTATTTTAACAAAAGTTGGTGAATGTATTTATCTTACTACTGTAAATAACAAGTGAAAAAATTCTCAGCCTTATCAGTTGGACATTCCGGTTTTTATACTGCTTTTATTAATTCACTAAGTCTCTAAAAATGAATATTTCAGCCGCAGTAAAGAATCAACGTTGGCGGATTTTGGTTCTTCACATCCTTTACGATCGGTTACGATGCCTAGAGTACGGAGACCTGTACGATTTCGTCAACTTAGTGAGTTTGATAGGGGCCGTATAGTGGGACTTCGGGAAGCTGGACTTTCTTTTCGGGCAATTGCAGTTAGAGTGCAAAGAAGTGTAGACACTGTGGTTAGGTGTTGTCAGGCATGGCTTCGAGAAGGCCGTACGCAAAGAGCAAAGGGCACTGGACGCCGCCGTAGAACAACAGACCGTGAAGATCGCCGCCCAAGATTATTGGCCTTAAGGGACCGTTTCTCCACTACCAGGTCCATTGCAAATGAATGGTTTGCAGAACACGGAAGACCTATTGGCATGCGAAGTGTTTACCGACGAATGAGAAGTTTTGGCTTGTTTTCATACCGGCCACACTGGGTCCTCCCTTTAAATCGCCTCGAGTGGTGCAGACAGCGGTCACTATGGGATCAGGAATGGAACAGTATTGTCTTTAGTGACGGGTCTCGATTTTGTTTAGGCATGCACGATGGTCGTGCCAGGGTTAGAAGGCGACGTGGTGAAAGGAGGAATCCACAGTTTTTTGTTGAAAGACATGTTCATCACACTGTTGGAGTTATGGTTTGGGGTGCTATAGCTTATGGTTCCAGATCACCTTTAATCTTCATCAGAGGTAACATGAACGCGCAGCGTTATATCCACGAAGTTCTAGAACCCCATCTTTTACCCTATCTTGACACCCTGGCAGATCCAACTTTCCAACAAGATAATCCCGACCTCATGTTGCAGGAGTCACAATAGACTTCTTTCAACATAATGATGTCACATTGTTACCATGGCCACCAAGATCTCCCGACTTATCCCCAATTGAGCACGTGTGGGATATGATGGGTAGGAGATTGCTCAATTTGCAACGTCCTCCTCAGACTCTAGAAGCACTTCGAGAGGAGTTGGTGGTTGCCTGGAATGAGATACCACAGGAGGACATTGACCACCTGATCAGAAGCATGCCTAGGCGCGTTGGAGAATGCGAAGCACCTCAGGGTACATCCACACATTATTAAAGGTCAACGGGCTTTAAAGCAGTGCAATCATTTAGAAATTTTTATCATTTACTAAACTTATTAGGTATGCTTCATTAAGTACTTATACAAAATTTTATTAAAATAAAACCATTTAAACTGTTTTCGGATTTATATGTCACTTAGTAGATGTAAAGGCTAGCTTCGTATAGGTATAACTCAGGGTTTAGGAATAACTGCCTTAAATGAAATCCTCATCTGGCTGCATGTGTTGCCTACTCAAATGTCTCCGATACCAGTCCGGTGTTGGGCCTGCAGCAACAAGAACTACGACACTTTGCCTCTTTGCCAATCATATTAGAATCGATGACTTTGATACACTAAGATATTTCCTTCATCCAAAGTAATATATTAGTGTACTAGTATAATGCCATCCTAGCAGCTTGCAACACACAAACCATTGACGTTGTGACGCGGGTTGCAGCTGTCTGGGCAAAAGAATCGCAACACTGCCAATTTGACATTCCTCGATAGGTGGCGTTCGCGGCAGGTGGACTGTCCAAGTAGCGTGATGCTTAATGCAATTTGCATTTGGCGACAATGGATTATAAAGTTTAAGGCTTAGGGTCATTATGATATGAGATACTTTTCACGGGTTTATAAAATAAAATAAAGGGCGACATATAAAGGGTGAGTTTTTATTGTGGGCTCCGTTATTACGCATTCTATCTAAAAAAGATAATTACAAAAATTGTAGCCTTAAATGAAAAATATTTTCATTTCTACAGGGTGATTCATAGCTGCGTTACAGAAAGAATACTGATTTTTTTTAAATTTAAGATTCTGTATTTTTTTCCTACTTACTATTACAGTTTTGTAAGCAGTTTATACAGGGTGGTCAAAAACATGAAATGAACGATTTCAAAAAGTTTTTACATGGAACACCCAGCATTTTTTCACATTCCTTGGTTTTCCTTTCTAGATTTTTTTATAATATCAGGTTTATGAAGATTTTGACGGTACAGCTAACCTTATGTAAATCAGATTTCAAGGTACATAAAAAATTTTACACCGTCAAAATAAGAAATAGCGAGCGAGAGATTATCAGAATTGGTTTATTTTTATTATAAACTAAATCCTCATGCAATAAAAAAGAAAAAATGATGGTGTCCGTCTGTTTTTTTGCAACGCGCACAACACCCCATAAACTAATGTCAGAAAAAAGATTTTGAAAATGTGAGTCAAAAAATGTGAAAGTATACAGGGTATTCTACATGAAAATTTTGAGAAAAAGCTATTTTATCTTATTGACCACCCTGTATGAACAATCTAAGAAACTGAAAAAGTATGTGGATAGGGATAAAATATAGAGTCATATTTTTTTCTAAAGAAAAATTCAGTAATCTAGCTATAAGGTTTGCGCGAGGTAAGTTGAGTGTTTTTCGATAGTTTGTCCAATATTTCAACAATATAATAATAATAATAATAATAATAATATTTATTTACTCAATGTACAAAGATAACAAACAATATGAGTAAATCAATATAAAATCAAAACAGGCCCAATAGAAGGCATCGCCTGTACATGGACCAATAATTTAAGTTGAAACTGTAGAATGCAAATGACAAAGAGGACAACAATTAGCTACAGTAGATTATGTATTTAGTTGATGTTCGTATTTATGAGTTTATGAATTTCAGTCCTAGATATAGAATGTAGCCACTTTTTTAAATTTCTTTTGAAACAATTTCCGAAACGTAAATCTTTTAAGTCTTTAGGTATAATTTCATAAAATTTAGGCGCTAAATAGAGATATGATCGCTGCATTATAGATTTATGCGGTTGAGGAACTACTGTGCCACGAATTTTGTACCTGGTATAATGATTATGTTTAATTTTTTGGTCGGTGTTTACAAATTTATGGTAGTGAGTGATACTGTGTAAGAAATAAAGCTGTCTTATATCATACATTTGAACATCTGCATATATTTTTTCAGTGGGATGAAGTTTCGGTTTTTTAAATATCATTTTTAGAATACTTTCTTGAAAAACATCTAAATTATAGATATGTGAGGAACATGCTGCTCCCCATGCTAATATACCATATGTGAGATGAGGCTCAATCAGTGCATGGCATAATGTTTGAAGATATGTTTCTGTCAATATATTCCCAAGGTATTTAATTTTGTAGGATACAAATCTAACTTTCTTTAAAATATAACTGACACGGATGTCCCATCGTAAGTGAGGATCCAAGACCACTCCAAGGTATTTTATGTTGGGCACTCTATTAATTTGCATTTTTTGATCATTAATATTGAAGGAGAAATTTGTGTAATTTGGCAGATGTCTAGCATAAGATCCAAATGGTAAAAAATGTGTTTTAGAGTAGTTAATGCTTAATTTTCTACTGTTAAACCACCGAATAATTTTGATAAAATCATTTTCAATTACATTTTTCAGATCAGACCAGTCAGTGCCTTCATATAATATTGCAGTATCATCTGCAAAACTAGTTATTTTGCCAACACAATTAATTTGGAAAATATCATTTAAATATATATTGAATAACAGCGGACCTAAAACAGTTCCTTGTGGGACACCACACTTAATATACATTTCTTTACTAAATGATCCTGATATCTGCACAGATTGTGGGCGATTTGATAAATAACTTTCGATCAGTGAGTACGCGTTTCCTCTGAAACCAATTCTCTCCAATGCTTCTAATAATAATATGTGATTAACTGTCTCGAAACCTTTCTTTAAATCAACAAAAATGCAGATTGAAGGGATTCTGTTATCAATATTTTGATATATTTGATTTACAATTGTAGTTATTGGGTCCGATGTAGCCTTCCCTTCTGTAACTCCATATTGATTTTCACTTAAAATTTTGAATTTTGTGAGGTATCGAATCATTCTAGTAGATAAAACTTTTTCAAAAACCTTTGCTACGCTGGATATTATTGATATTGGTCTATAGTTGTTAACATCTGTTTTTGTTCCTGATTTATGTATCGGTATTATATTAACTTTTTTTAAAATTGAGGGATATATGCCAGATTCAAAGCATTTGTTGATTAGGTAAGTGAGTGGTTCTGTTATGTCCTCGGCTATAATTTTCAAATGCTCGCTTTTAATACCATCGAACCCAGGACTTTTCCGATTTTTTAAGGACATAACAGTGGTGTATACTTCACATTGTTCGACTTTATCCAAAATAAATGAGTTCAAAGTTCTTTTTGGAGGCTGAGTATTTTGTACATTTGCTTGTATATTACTTGCTAAATTTTCGCCTATGTCAGTAAAGAATTGTACAAATTCATCGCATATCTGTTGAGTATTTTTTAATACTGTTCCCGATGTTGTATTTAACTCAGTGACACACTCTTTAAATTTTGTTTTCCCAGTAATCTCATCAATAGTTGTCCAAAGCAGCTTAGGATCATTTAAGTTATTATTCAATTTATTTAGGTAATGTTTTCGTTTGGTTTGCCTTGCAAGCTCTATAAATTTATTTTTATATTGGTTGTAACAGTCGGTATTCTCTGTAGTTGGCGTTAGTTTCATTACATTATATAGTCTTTCTTTTTCTATTGCCGATGTTATTAATCCTTTGGTAATCCAGGCATTTCTGCTTTTCTTTGTGACTAATTATTACTTTATTGGTACTAATATCTATTAGTTTTTTTATTTTCTCTATGAACAGTCCCGTTGCTTTGTCTATATTATTTATAGAGTATAATTGTTCCCAGGATTCTTGTTTGACATTTGATATTAGTTTTGAATTGTCGACAAAAAATTTGTAATTTTCCTGGTTGTTATTAACGGTAGGGATGTTAGAATGTTTTTCATTTGAAGATATCAGTAAAATAGTGGAGAAGTGGTCAGTAATATCGCTTTCTAGGATTATTGGTATACAAGTAATTTTGTTGGATAGGTCTTTCACAAAGCAGTGATCTATACATGTGCCACTGATGGACCTTGTAGGTAGGTTTATATAGGACAGAAATCCGTTACTTGATAGGATATTCAAGTATTCATTTGTGATGGGATCATTGTCCAAAATATTTATATTGACATCTCCCTAGTAAAACCTTATCGAATGTTATCATATTTCTTCGTTTGAAAAGGTCTATCCAAATTGCAATAAAATTTAGTGCTTTTTGTTTAAAAAATATATGTTTCGATCACCCCGTAGAAAACAAAATATTTTATAAGCCAGAACCATACTATTGGACACAATTTCCGTATTTACCTTTTTTAGATACCATGCAAAATTCCCTGAGTTATAGACCTAGCCAACACTAAAAACCGGGCCTGTAGGTAGTTACAAAAACGATTCCTAATAAATCACTTTTATTTCAGTGATGTAGGCGAACCATCATCTACATAAGTGATCCGAATTTAGAAAAAATCATGTCTGAATTCCGTCCATTGGTTTGTGTGCAAAAATACCGTCAAAAGCCGGAGTCTGGTAGAATATCTTTGTTCCCATTACTATAAATCATAACTAGTCGTAAAACATCGTAAGAGTGGTAGTCCCATCTTTACCAAAGCTCATCAAAGATAACTAAAAACCTTTCCGCCACACCGATCACGTTCCGCATTACAGTTTTCTTCGTTTCCTGACCGCAAACCTCCAAGTGCGTGTAGGCAATATACCATGTTAGCGTCCGTCTTCTATATTGGTGTGTGATACTGAAGTGACTTGTTAACCCAAATTGATACTTCGCTACAGGCTCGTAAATTATGCGGTGATTTATACAACGTGCAGTTAAATAGAGACAGTTGAAGCACCGACTCAAATAATTGACAAGAGCCCGCTAAGTGATGTGATGTCCGTCCGCCTTGGTTCGCTACTACCGGATTATCTGTACTACATGCTTGTTTTGGTCGAGCGCGTACGGTATATACAGGAGACTTTACACGGTGTATAGATCTTGCAAAAACGAGCAGTTTTTTCTAGTAACATAGACACAAAAGTCTTAAGATTACAGAGATGTCAGGCTTGGCAAAATAAATCAAACCTGAACACAACCTAATCCGGTCCTGTACCTAGATTAAATCAGACGTGAACACGAACGATGCTCATCGGTACTCAATTCAGCAGATCGATTCTAAAAAACAAAACAAAAATGACACACTCTTAGAGCAATTTCGGATTCCTCTATATTATATTATTTTAAAGTGAGTGTCTTCGAAACGCTACCGAGGCTTCGCGAATGCATGCAGATCGTTCTTCGAGATTTCTTTTTTTCATTTGGGGCGAAACGAATAGTGGGCAAGTACCACAAACTGAATTCCAAACTACGGCACTGGCGTTAAGCTGAAACCGGCCTAACAACGTTCGCGAAAGAATTTGTCTCCAACCTACGCTGGGTGTGCAAATGAGATGCAGATCATACTCGTACGAAATACTGATTAATTATGTGTCAAGTATTGCTACACCTGCTTCTAAGCTTGTTCTGAAAAAGGCGTGTAACGAATTTTTGAATTCGTTTCCGTTATCTAGTTCGGATGATCGTTGAAATTTTGCGAACGAAACGCTCTGATCAGACGCGCAAGTCGTACTAGTGATTGATTGATGGACTGACTGTAACTTGTACTTAATACATACAGGGTGGCAGAAAAAATTCGGAACCCCACGATGATTTGTAAACTGATAATGCTGGGAAAAAATGAAGCCCCGTGATTGATGGTTATCCAGTGGTGACCTTGAATTTGACCTATATCATGACCTTCAAATTTTACGTCCAAATATGGTCTTGATCATTCTTAGATTTTGACCTTAGGTTATGGTCAAGGTCAAACCCAGGTATAGTGATACATCTTGAAAGCCAGTAGGTGTATGAAGATACTACCAAGACATTACTTTCATGATTTTCCCGGATATCTAATGTTGCCCTTGGATCTGACCTTGGCCATTGCTTTCAAGATCATTTGAAGGTCAACTCGTGTTTAATGGAACCCTATATTTTTGATCTCGGAAATGGAGACACGGAAAATTTTTATGTTTGAATATGTCTTTGACCATTTTTGGAACCTGACCTTAGACTTGACCATCAAGATCACATTAATTTTTGATGATTTAGAAAACTGTTTAATCTTCAGATATACTAAGTGACATATAAATCCGAACACCCAGTTTAAATGGTTTTATTTTAATAAAAGTTGGTGAATGTATTTATCTTACTGTAAATAACAAGTGAAAAAATGTTCAGCCTTATCAGTTGGACATTCCGGTCTTTATACTGCTTTTTTTAATTCACTAACGCTCTAAAAATGAATATTTCAGCCGCAGTAAAGAATCAACGTTGGCGGATTTTGGTTCTTGATATCCTTTACGATCGGTTACGATGCCTAGAGTACGGAGACCTGTACGATCTCGTCAACTTAGTGAGTTTGATAGGGGCCGTATAGTGGGACTTCGGGAAGCTGGACTTTCTTTTCGGGCAATTGCAGTTAGAGTGCAAAGAAGTGTAGACACTGTGGTTAGGTGTTGTCAGGCATGGCTTCGAGAAGGCCGTACGTAAAGAGCAAGGGGCACTTGTCGCCGCCGTAGAACAACAGACCGTGAAGATCGCCGCCTAAGATTATTGGCCTTAAGGGACCGTTTCTCCACTACCAGGTCCATTGCAAATGAATGGTTTGCAGAACACGAAAGACCTATTGGCATGCGAAGTGTTTACCGACGAATGAGCAGTTTTGGCTTGTTTTCATACCGGCCACACTGGGTCCTCCCTTTAACTCGAGAACACCGACGTAATCGCCTTGAGTGGTGCAGACAACGGTCACTCTGGGATCAGGAATGGAACAGTATTGTCTTTAGTGACGAGTCTCGATTTTGTTTAGGCATGCACGATGGTCGTGCCAGGGTTAGAAGGCGACGTGGTGAAAGGAGGAATCCACAGTTTTTTGTTGAAAGACATGTTCATCACACTGTTGGAGTTATGGTTTGGGGTGCTATAGCTTATGGTTCCAGGTCACCTTTAATCATCATCAGAGGTAACATGAACGCGCAGCGTTATATCCACGAAGTTCTAGAACCCCATCTTTTACCCTATCTTGACACCCTGGCAGATCCAACTTTCCAACAAGATAATGCCCGACCACATGTTGCAAGAGTCACAATAGACTTCTTTCAACATAATGATGTCACATTGTTACCATGGCCACCAAGATCTCCCGACTTATCCCCAATTGAGCACGTGTGGGATATGATGGGTAGGAGATTGCTCAATTTGCAACGTCCTCCTCAGACTCTGGAAGCACTTCGAGAGGAGTTGGTGGTTGCCTGGAATGAGATACCACCTGATCAGAAGCATGCCTAGGCGCGTTGGAGAATGCGTAGCACATCAGGGTGCATCCACACATTATTAAAGGTCAAAGGGCTTTAAAGCAGTACAATCATTTTGAAATTTTTATCATTTACTTATTATACTTCATTAAGTACTTATACAAAATTTTATTAAAATAAAACCATTTAAACTGGGTGTTCGGATTTATATGTCACTTAGTATAAACTAACTGTACTGTTATTTCAGGATTGTTCGCTGGCTACAAAAACTTGACCTTCAAATGTCCTTCAAGGAGATTATGATTAAGGTCACATCTAAGGTCACCATTGGATATACGGGGGAAAGTCATGAAAATGTTTCTGACGTTTTCCTATACGACTACTGGTTTTCAAGTTATTTCACCGTACCTGGGTTTGACCTTGACCATCACCACCTAAGGTCAGAATTTGAAAATGGTCAAGACCATATTTCAACGTCAAATATCCGCTTTTTTCATTTACATGGTCAAAAATGGTGGAGTTCTATAAAAAATCGACTTGACCTTCATATCCATGGTAACCACTGAATAGGCGGAGAAAACACCGATCAATCGCGCAGCACGTGGTGTGATCAGCAAACAAATGGCAAAAGCTAGTCGACAAGTTTTGCCATCTAGCGATATATTTGAAGACTTTAACGTCTGACGATGCTTGTGCTATGGTGAATCACATGACCAAAAAAGCCAAACGCGTCTCAATGGTATTCCACAAGGTTCTCTCCTCGGCCCTCTGTTATTATTATTATAGATAAATGGCTTGCCCAATCACCTTTCCAACAATGTTGAAGGGATAATATCCGGCCTTGAGGGTAAAATGTCCGGCCAACTGCAGCGCCGAGTCCGGCTTTTGTATTTTAGCAAATGGCAACCCTCTAGCTACAGTGGTTTTGATGTGTGCAAAGAAAAGTACAATTTCAGTGTCAACAAGAATGATATAGTTGCGAGCACGATGTCTCGTGATTCTTTTCAAAATAGAGAAGGGTGCTGCAGAGATTTTGTATTTATTTTCTTGGATAATGATGGTTTTAATTTTCACTTCTTCAAATCTCGAGACTCAAAGCTACTAACCTTCGACTGATGACCTCATTACACATTAGATACATTTACTTCAGTAGAGCTGTCTATATTGTAGTCCTTTAGACCCGTATCGTCAGTCGTTACTACAATTGTAGGGCGCGTTTATGGCCTCCTTGATTGTCACAGATTTCTACTTTTCCGTGTCAGCGCTCTATTTTGAGGTTATGTCACAAATATCTATTTGCATCAAATTGTGCTTGCTTTTGAGTAATACAATGTTTTATCTGCCTGAAATTTCCTACAATTTAAAAAGAAAACATGTCTTCACAATAGGAGAGCGCTGACGTTGACACGGGACAGATGCAATCTAGAACTTTTTGAAGGAGAGAAAGGAGTATGACAATCAAGGAGGCCATACACGCGCCCTACATTTGTAGGGACGACTGACGATACGGACCTTAGTATTTTCTTATTTGAAACGATTGTACCACTCAAAATACTAACAAAATATTTGCCTATCATTATTTCTGCTACGAACATGTCATATTTTATATTTTCAATGAGGCTGACGAAGATGTTTCGCCAATTAAAAAAATATTATAATGATAATTATAATATCACATAAATAACTTACTACTTATTTTGGGTTTCTCTTGACAACGCCCGGATGATGTAAAATACTGTACCTGAAAATAAAAATATATGAGTTAGATTTGATGTTCATGGGCAAAGCGGTGATCAAACAGCATTAAATAGTTGACATAACATTAAAGTCAAGATCGTGAACGGCCTTGGTTGAATTCATTTTCAGCCACCATTCGCTAGAGAAACACGTGTCGGCTAAAATAGTGGTTACCTTGGATGTTTTCATTCTAATTGAAACAAACTAGCAGACGTGTAGCTATAAGAATCGAGAAAATATACAATAATTTACGCATACGGACGGATGGACAGCATAATTAATCTGAACAGTAAATATCCTAACATGAACATACGCATATATCGAGATTAAATTTATCCCGAATCGTTGGGCACGCAGTCGTACAGAATACGCTTAGCAGTCTGGTAAGGCAGTCCATGGATTGGTTAGACTTTCAGATATTTGAAAAGGTTTGCAATAACGTAATAGGAATTTCAAAAGAGAAAGGCGGATTTTCTGCAAACAGTACGACGATTTCTCAGTTTCTTCAATTCCTCCCTAATTTTGTTTCTTGAAAATTAAGGTAATCTGGAAAAATATCAAGACTCGCACAAGCGTCGCGGAAACATGTCAGTATAACTCAGTTTGGTTCAAGGTTTAACAACTGTCACAATTGTTTGTTAAAATAATCATACTTTCTGACGAAATGAGACGAAAATCGAATATTTCACGGATCGGCAACTTAAGTCTGGAGATAGTACCACACTTTTTACGTCCTACGCTACTGGGCGAGGAAGTATAATCGCAAAAAAAATCGAAAATTAAATTTTGGAGGTTATACAGGGTGTTTCAGTTTATTGTTGCATAACTTTAAGATTCGATAGAACTTTTAAAATTAAATGCATAAAGTATATATAAACATGGGTCGAAAAAATGCCTGACTTCCGAAATACAGGGTGTTTAAATTTACTTTCTAATATAGTTTTTTTTAAATATTTCGAACCATATTTGATGTATAACAGTAAAAATGGGTATACAAGGGTTTTTGGTACGACAAAACGAACCATGGGCATAGTTTTACTGTAGCCGCTAGAGGGCGCTCTCTACTGTACCTGTAGTGTATTAAAATGACCGAACATTTTTTCTTAGTGCAATTTTTTGCTTTTTGAATAAAAAAAAAATGATTCTTCGCACTTTTCAACATGAAAAAGCTCTCTTGTGAATTTTCGTTATAGTTAGCCCTTTTTGAGATATTTCGATTTTTAAGGTTCGATGCATTTTTAATTATTCATGATAAAATAACGTTAAAAAGCAGAATAAGGTTAAACGTCAATTAGTTGACAGTTAGTTTTGTTGTCTGTTGAAACCTGAAACGTTTTTTTGCAATTGTGAATGCACGAAATTTAGTTTCTTTTACCTGTTTTTTTTTGCAAGTTTTATAAAAATGCCATTTTTATTCTCCAATCAAGAGGTAGCGGAGAGCCAGAGAATACGCACGAAGATTTCCAAACAGACGACATCCAACCCGCTCAGTATTTGTAAGAGTGCATCGCCAAATAATTGAAAATGGTTTTGGAAATCTCCAAAGGGATCAAAACATAAATGTTCGTCAGCGCAGATTTACCCGTATGATTCTGCATGAGGTTGATAGAGATCCGACCACAAGTGTTAGGAGAGTTTCTGGTGCCTTGGGAATTTCAGCAAGCCATTTTCACCGTGTTCTTAGAAATGACCATAGACGTCCTTACCATTTGCAACCTGTGCAAGGACTACAGCCAGGGGACGGAGAACGAAGAATCACATTTTGTCAGTGGATTCCTGATAGAACTGATAATAATAGGGAGTTTTTAAGTAACGTTTTATGGACCGATGAGTCATGATTCACTAGACGTGGAGTGGTAAATTATCATAATCAACATATTTGGTCGCATGAAAATCCGCATGCAGTTCGGGAAAGAAATTTTCAACATGAATTTAGTGTGAACGTGTGGATTGGTATCTACCCTAATCGACTATTTGGACCCTACTTTTTGCCTGCAAGGTTAAATGCTGCGACCTTCTTGGAATTTTTAAAGGCTGAACATGCAAATATGTGGGATGATGTTATGTTAGATTTAAGAAGATTGGTCTGGTTCCAGCTTGATGGTTGTCCAGCTCATTATTCGAGAATAGTTAGAAACTGGCTGGACGAAAATTATCCAGAAAGATGGATCGGCCGTGGAGGACCAGTCGCCTGGCCTCCACGATCCCCTGACCTAAATCCATTAGATTTCTTTGTGTGGGGATTTCTAAAAGAAAAAGTGTACCAGACTCCCGTAACCACAAGAGATATGCTAATAGACAGAATCAGGAATGCATGTGACGAAATAAGGCCTTATTTGAATAATGCTATACCACGTTCGATCATTCGTAGATGTGAATTGTCTATTGAACAATTGGGTTTACATTTCGAGTAACTACTTTAGATTTTGTATGTTTGTCCTAACTACTGAATAGCATTTTAGCTGTAAATAATTAATTTAATTTGTTAAAAATAATATTGGAAAATTAAACAAATTAATATTCTGTTTTTTGTGTTTATTTGGAGTTGGGAATTATTGCTGTGTTTAAAAACACAATCTAAACGATTATCTTAATTACTTGTAATGCCCAAATCTAAAATGTAAAAAAAATATTATTTTCCCATAAATAATTAAAAATGCATCGAACCTTAAAAATCGAAATATCTCAAAAACGGCTAACTATAACGAAAACTGACAGGAGAGCTTTTTTATGCAGAAGAGTGCGAAGAATCAGTTTTTTTATTCAAAAAGCAAAAAGTTGCACTAAGAAAAAATTTTTGGTCATTTTAATACACTACAGGTACAGTAGAGAGCGCCCTCTAGCGGCTACAGTAAAACTATGCCCATGGTTTGTTTTGTCGTACCAAAAAACCCTTGTATACCAATTTTCACTGTTATACGTCAATTATTGTTCGAAATATTTAAAAAAAACTATTTTAAAAAGTAAATTTAATTTCGGAAGCCACGCATTTTTCGACCTATGTTTATATAGACTTTATGCATTAATTTTAAAGGTTCTATCGAATCTTAAAGTTATGCAACAATAAACTGAAACACCCTGTATATAATATGTACGTCACGAAAAGATTAGTTTTTGAATATCAGTCCAGTGTCGTCGGAGATAGCAACAAAACCATGAAGAACACAAAAACCGCTCAAATTTCGTTTTTTGACATTTTCAAAAAACCTTTGGAGGGATTGAAATTTCTGGGTTGGTGGTTGTGGTGAGGGTATATGATTTTTTTTGTAGTTTGATGCGTAATTTGATCAAAATTTACCTAACATGAAACAATATGTGAAAATTGGTGAAACAAACAGTGAGTGGTTATCTAGTGGCTATGGTGTCTCCCAGGGGTCGGTCCTGAGGCCACTATTATATTCTCTATATAGTCTAAGTCTAATCAAATGTCTAATGTAATCTTAATGCAACGTGTTTTACTTTTGCTGGCGACACAGTTCTTCTCTATAAAGGAAATCATGAGCAGGCTCTGTGTGACGAAGTTAATTCAGATCTTGCTTTTCACTGTAAATGACTGTGTTCGAATAAACTGATGGTCAACATCGATAAACCAACATATACGATTTTCAAACAGAAGAATAAAATAATTGAAAACGTTTTACAAAAATAAATGATGTTGGAGTAGAAATAGTATCAAGCATCAAATACCTGGGTTCACTTATCGATGAGAATTTGAATTGGTCTAGTCACTTTATTTTTTTTTTTGATAAAACAACGTCGATGATAACTGTTTTGTACAGAAGCAGATACTACTTAACTAAAATAAACATTTATAATACATTTTTCTTGGTACACTTTAGATTACATATATGGGGAATGTGTGGTTAAACTGAATCTCATAAAGCACACGTTTCGAAAAATAGAATATTAAGAATTTTGTTCAGCACGGATAAATGTACACCGAATTGAATGTTTGTGAACTAGATAGGCTGTTGGAATTGGAACAATGTAAAATGATTTTCAGAATTTTAAATATCCAACAAAAATGTAATACAAACATTATGATCACACATGATGTGCATAATCATGAAACAAGGTCACATAATAATTTGTACCAGATTCCTACTACATACAAATAAGTACGAGATATTTCCTTATCTTGCTTCAAGAAATAACTTCTTTGTCACAAAAAAATGCTCAAATAGCTGTTTTCAACAACAAAATGATAAACAAACCATGGGCGTAGTGAAGAAAAGCATTTACTTATTAAGTAAAATCTTTTAGTCAAATTTTTTCTGAAAATAGTACAAACTAATCTGATGTACCTATTAAAGTCTACTTTAAGCTTCAAATCAATAAATCTACATAACTACTGAACTGAAGCTCTTGTATTTTACATCATTATAAAGGGAATTGAAAGACCTTCAAAATAAGGTATCACTCGACCCCCCTTTCCATTTAAGATTTTGGGGGTGGTGCCACCCCCGCTTAGGGGGCTGCACGTCCTAACGTGGTTTTTTGCCAAACTTGTGTCCCCCTCGAAAACAAAATGACGGGTCTGAGCGTTTTTCCAAAAAAAACTGAGCTGCCACTAAATGCGTCTGTTTCGTTTTCGATGAGCCATACGTATATAGGATTAGATAGCCCTGTCACTGATGCAGTAAAAACATATAATGATCAACCAGTTAGTGTAAAAAATGTACTTGTATTCAGAAATTATGTAAAAACACTCAAAAGTCACTTGATTTATTGTAGTTAAAGTTCGCACTTTAAATATTTTAGTTCTCGGGACCATCGTTCTAAACACAGATTAGAGAAATTTGTTTTCTATGACATTTGTAAAAACTGACATACAGATTTGTTTCCAAAAACATATGTATATGCTCCCAAACACGTGAATTTATGCACCTATTAGCCATATTTCACATACCTAGTACATGTGCCTTTAAAACTTAGAATGACATAAAAATATTCTCGATCCACCTACTCCTGCTATCTAAGCTCACCGTCCGGCGTACCGGTCCGGCTGACTAATTTGTCCATACTGCAGCACGCAGAACATAACTCGTTGCGACGGTGCGGCGGTGGGCGCTGCCGTGCAGATGTGGAAAGGGACAACGTTGCCAAATGGACGGTAACTATCGGTAGAGCAGGGAAAGGAAGAAAATATAATTTCGCTGAGCTTAATCCATTTTTGCATATTCTGTAATCAATAATTTGCAAAAATAGCCTACTATTTCCAACTTTCAGACTAAAATGGTACGTCGAATATTAAGACCAGGACGCAAATGTCACATGATGTATTTTAATGTAGAAATGAAGCATCAAAAACTGTCAACACGGTATTTCCCTTATGCGTGAGTGGAAAGCAAAACTTGAGTGCATTTTTCGCTTCATTTGTCAAACGAATCAATTTCGTTTTGATTGAAATCATCCGTGTAATTGCACCTTTGAAATGGACAGTTGCCCGGACGAGAAGCGCCGTTTATATTTTTACCTGGGAATGCTGTTTACGTTAGTTTGCCAGTAGTTTCTAAACGAAACAACAACGTTGTAAATTGTGCATAACAACTTTGTAAAACCAAATACACTTACAGCAGTTTGAAACTATTTTATCCGTAATATAATAATCACAAAATACTCGTCTTGATTAAGGGCCGATTAAGTGCTAGTTAACTCCAAAACAAATGTATAAAATACAAAACATCAAAGATTGCCATGTAACAATAGTGGATGAAAAGAATAGGTATAAAAATATGTTGTACGTCTTGAATAAAAATATAAATGTAACAGGTATGTATACAAAGATATGAATGATAATTAGCATTGAAACAGTTTTGTGAAGAATATTTATCCAAAATATGTTTTTTGACCTCTGTTAAATTCATCATATGTTAAGAATTTTAAGGTTTGTGTAATTTCGTGATAATGAATGATGCCTTGTGAAGAGTGATTGTAATAGTCTGTAATAGTAAGGGCTGATGTGATCATACCTCCTTAAGCAATTGATCAAACTGCAACAAGAATTTTGAATTTTTTGAAGACGTGCAAGGGATGCTGTATCTAGAAGTTGCGTGTAAACTTTGTCACATAAAGTGACATAGCTAGTGAATCACTAGTATACAGTCACACTTGAAATAGAAACAACATTTGTCTCAATAACTACCGCCTAGGAAATTCATGAATTGGCACAAGCTTTTTTGGGATTAAATTAGTTAATCTGCTGCCAGCAATATATAATTATTCGAAATTGACGTTTTCCATAGGAAACTCAAAGATTATTTAATAGGAAAGGCATTCTTCAGCACGGACAAATATTTGGTAAATGACTCCACTGATATACTTTAAATTATTTATTTTTTCATTTATTTTACTGTCCCACATGTGTATTTTCTTTGTTGGTCTGTATGTGTATAATAATTAACTATATTACGTCAGAAAAATCTTCAGCCTTTATTCGACAAACTAGAGCAAAGTGAACGATATTCTCTAGCTTTCGATGAATTATGTCATCATCATCAGGAGCTACAAAATGTTTGAAAAAATAGCAACTGCATGTGAATAATTGATCTTGAATTACTTACAAAGGTATGCGAGATTGTTGCTAAATGTTATTAACTAAGTTAATGAGAACACATCGTCGCTCCAGAATGATAGTAAGACAACTTCAAATATACCATGTTGAGATAATCGCTTTTTTAATATTCATTAGGCTGTATTTTTTATTATTATAATAAACTATATAAGAAGTAGTGCACGGTATAGACTAATAGATAACGATGAGTGTGTTACAATACCATTAATTTTAAGCTATCCGTTATGTTTTTCTATAGAATAGTTTAAGTTGTCTCAGTATAATACTGGAACGCCTTAAAAAAATTAAATATCTTCTTTTTTATTGAAAATGTATTTTACGGAAATTATGCTAATATTTTTAACAACAATATCTTTTTTGTAAGTTGTATCACTAAAAATTTTATAAAAATTGTGGAATAATTTCATGATGTTACTATTCTGCAATAATAGTTATTATCAAATTTACCTGTTTGTTTAATAACTGTAAAAATTTCAAAAAAACAAGAAATTCGTAAAGATAAACTTTATTAACAATAACACTTAATTAAACCTCATAAACTCGTTTAGACGTAATTAGAGGTAGCTTCAAGTATATAAAATAAACATCAAAAAAGAAACAAAAACTAAATTTAATTTAATTTATTTTATCGGTCATCGACTACTTCTTGTCCTTTCTTGTATGCTTTAATATTTCTGTAAAAATGTCGTTGCTCTTCTGGTATATGTAATAATAAAGAAAGTAGACTTTCTTTGTTCTTGAACGAAATTTTTTGTTTTTCTTTATAGGCTTTTTGTAACTCTGGGTAAGTATTTCTTTTTATTTTTATTTCTTTAAATGAATCTTCTCTGTCACTGTTTTTATAACATATTACAGGTATATGGGATAAACATGTCGATCGGCGTATACACCTGTCCAAGAAAAATAGATTTTTGAAGTCTAAAAGTTTTGCGGTCTTAGTATACAGGGTGTCCGCAAAGTTGGGGTTTTCCTTTACACGACGTGTTTATCTTGAAAACATAAGCAATTTTTCTTAGTACCATATACACCAATGTCTTAAGGGAACCGAGATAAAGGGCTCTGCAACATCAAAAATATCTAAATACCGTCCTGTAGCCGCGACATCACCGACTGGTACAAGTTCACTGGCTCAACCCGACGGCAGAACTGGGTCGGGGTCAGTGTGTCAGGTCAGTATGCAACCTTCAACCGACGGTTACGGTCACGCGTGTAGAGCTAATCGCGTAGACGAAAATCCCTCAACAAGCACTAGAGACGTGGCTAGAGAAGTGCAAGTATCAAAAACTAAAGTGTGGCAAACGCTGCGTGAAGAGGGGCTGTATCCGTTTCACGTCCAACGTGTACAAGCCCTTCAACCTGACGATTTTCCAGCAAGAGTGCGGTTTTGTGAGTGGTTGTTGCATCAACATGACAATAATCCGGACTTTTTGAAGTGCATATTGGTGACAGACGAATCTACGTTCACGCGTAATGGGGTGAATAACTTTCGGGCACATTTTCAACAAACATTTTCGGTGAATGTTTGGGCTGGCATGGTGAACGGTATGCCCATTGGACCATTTATTCTCCCAAATCGATTGGACGGGATGCAATACCTAGACTTTTTACGCAACATTTTGCCTTCCTTGTTAGAAGATGTGCCATTAAGTGTAAGACAATCAATGTGGTTTCTGCGTCTGCTCGGTAGCGCATCAGCTGATTTCATTTTCTGTTGGAGCGGTATGATTTCGGGCAGAGACGTACTTAGCCCTTCTCGTCAACTGGAGAGTGAGTATTTTTTCCTTTATTTTTTTTACTTGGCCGCCCTCGTTTCACTACACATTACCTTTGTTATTTCATGGGTAGTTGTTTCTGAAAAGGAAAACCCCAACTTTGCGGACACCCTGTATATAGTATTAATTTATTGTGTCTAATAGAACAAATATTAATAATTTAAGACCTTCTTAAAAAAATTGTCAACTAGCCTATTGTTTGTAAGCAAGTGTTCGAATACAATGCCTTATACCTCACTCAGCCAACGTTCATTCTCTGCAATATCCGACTCGGCAATCTCAATTTTAGAACGTCGAGTTTATTTTATCTGAGTTTGAAATAGGATACTGATTGCGGCCGCGTGTATATTTTAGAAGCAAGTCATTTAAACCAAAGAAACGGTTGTAAATCTCTTCATACGAACATATATTGCAATATTGTTTAGGAACACTGAATGGCAGGCATATTGAGTTGTTTTATTTCCTACTTGTGACGTTGCATATAAATTTAAAGTTACGACAAGCGTGTTAGGTCTAAGAAGCCACGTTATTTAGGGCTGTTGGTGGATAAGGGGATCGGTACTCCTTACATCATCACAGTACCACAATGTCATGCAGACTGATGTCTTGGAAGGTACATATATTATGAAAGTTGTTTAACAAAAACGGCAGTAGGAATGATGTATCAAATTCTAGAGATATTAATATATAGCAGACTATATCATCATGTCAGCAGAAAAATATGTGTTCAACAACATGGTTCCATAAAGGGCGATCAACAGTATCAAATCTGATGAAGTTCACACAGACCATAGCAGAAAACATTCGACAGAGGATTACAAGCAGATGTGATCTACATATACTTCTTAAAGTCTTTCGACAGAGTTGATCACAGGATGCTATTGCATAAGCTGAAATCTCATTGATTATCCGAGTCTTTAACCCTATATCTGGTGCTGTAGCCTGTAGGCAACATCATCTTTAAACCTCAATTTCTCGTCCTCCCTGCTCTAACGGTCTGATTGGGCAGTGTTGCGCGTAAGCTACATTATTCATTAACGGAAATAATATTATGAGCGACCTCTGTTTATAAAAAGTCGAGTCAAAATTTTCAATATGGTTGCCGCGTAACAGGTGTTTGGTGCACGTATGAATCTGTAGTTGGGATTTTAGTTGCAAATGGTAAGTAATCATTTGTTTTTATGTTCTGTTAGCCTTGGCTGGTATAAAAGAAGGTTGGGTCTTTATGTTTATGATTATTTTTAAGCGATGAATCAGAAAATAAGGCAGGAAAGTGACTTTGTTTAGTATGTATCTCTCGAGCAACATTGCCAGAATAGTTACGTTTTCTGTTTCAGTTTTCCGATCTCGATAATTTTACAACCATAAGGACTACATGTTTTTTCGGCAAAAAGAAGGCACCGTAATTCCCACAGATCCGCATATTTCCGATGTCTCAGACGACGATTTCAGTGACAGAGAAAATATTTCCCAAACAAATGAGCTTAACGATGAAGAAGAAGTGCCTTCAGGACTTGACATGCTGGTTCCAGAAAATAATTCTGAATTCGAAGAAAGTGACGACGAAACTGAGCCGCCACCACCACAAAGACGAAAAACTGAATCATATTGTTTATAAAGCAGATACAGACAAAGGTATAATAGTAGTAAAATGGGCTGACAATAAATGTGTTCTATTAGCAAGTACATTCTGTGGCCTAAATCCCGTAAAATCGATAAAAAGATATTCGAAAGTGGAAAAGAAAAAAATTGCCATCCCTTGTCCATCCGTTATAACGCAATACAATAAGCACATGGGCGGTGTCGATAAGGCCAATTCATTACTTGGTCCGTATCGTAGTCCAAGCAGATCGAAAAGATGGTACTTCCCAAATTTCACATGGGTTCTTGATATGTCAGTGATCAACGCCTGGCTTCTGTATAGAAAGGACTGCAACACAGCACGTGTAACGTCAAAACTGCTAAAGAAGTTCCATATGGAATTAGCCAAATCGTTGGCCAACGCAGGAAAACAAAGTTCTCGTGGCAGACCATCCATTTCCTCGACTAATAAAACCCCTGCGAAAATAATATCAAAACCTATACTGCCGAGACCTGATACCACCACCCAAAAAGATAACATACGTCATTGGCCAACTTATGGTACATAAGGTAGATGCAGGCACTGTGCCAATGGATCTCAACAATCTTTTGTACCAAGTGCAATCTTAGGCTATGTTTCACCTCAAATAAGAATTGTTTCTACCTTCTCCATTCCAATTAGATTTAGCTGTTTCATCACATTGTATTTTGTGAAGCTAGAAATATATATTTTGTTCATTTCTTGATATTCGTTTTATAAATAAATTATTTGAAATCTATAGTTGTATTTCCATATAAACCAGTGCAATTAGGTTTACCTTTATCGGTCAATGTTGCTTGCAAGTAACAATAGAACCTATACTTTATCTCGCAATGTTGCTTGCAAGCAACTAATTCTAAAGTCATTTTCCCAGGCTATTTTTCAACTTTTATAATATCTTATGTCATCTATAAGTCATAACTGATAACCTATGTCAATATTAGATTTTTTCAATAAGGTGTCACGCAAATGCAGATACAGGGTTAATACAACTATTTAAGTCCTACCTCACTGGAAGAAATCAATTTGTGATGTTTAATGCCATCAGATCGTCGGAGTATGTAGCCAATTCCGGAGTGCCACAAGGCAGTGACCTAGGGCCTCTATTGTTCGTCATATTTGTGAATGACATAGTTAATGCTGTTGGTGAGAATTGTTTACTTTACGCTGATGATCTGAAGATGTTTTGTCGTGTAGTTAGTGAATCAGACTGTGATCAACTTTTAGAAAATCTGGTTAGATTGGATGCTTGGTGCCCACAAAACAATCTACCATTAAACATCAATAAATGTTACGTAATGTCTTACACTTTGAAGAAAAATCCTCTGTTATTTGACTATACCCTGTCAGGTCCCTCTATTCAGAGGACTTCAACTTTATGTGACTTAGGTGTGACATTTGACTCCCAACTAACATTCGTCAAACACATTGACAGAAAAATTTTCGAGGCAAACCGCATGTACGGCTTTATTGTAAGAAACTGCCGTGACTTCACTCAAAGTACCACATTGAAGTTGCTGTATTATGCATATATGTTAGGTCGAAGCTTGAGTATGCATTGCTAATTTGGAATCCGCATCATATTTTTCATATAAGTAGGCTTGAATGTGTTCAAAGACGTTTCTTAAAATATTTGTCACTGAAAGTGGATGGCGTTTACCCGCCCATAGGTATACCTCATGATTCCTTACTTGAAAAACATCTAATCGAATCGCACTTGCCAGTCAGTGAATTTTCTGTTTAAATTGATCAATAATGCTAGTGGTTTTGAAGCAAGATGGCCCGTTAGAAACATCTTGTTCTAGTTACCGCCTAAAACTGTACGGATTTCACTACATGTGTCCAACACGATCGACTTTTGCGTGGGTAGGTATAATTCAAACGGTGATCCTAGTTCTTAATTTTTTTTTGTACTTCTCCAGGAGCTCCGATCACGTTGGGGATGATGTCCACAGTTTCGGGTCCCACATTTGGCGGATTTCATCACTCAGAGGTAAGTATTTGTTAATTTTTACCCATGTATAGGTTATTATTATTAAACATATTTTCAGGGACCAAGTGAACTAGAATCTTTTTAAATTTTATCGTGATTATAATACCTCCATTGCTGTCAAGCTTAAGGCACCGCTCACATAAGCCTTGCAGTGATTACTCGGCTAAAGCCCCTCATGTTCGGCAACTTGAACACCCTTGGCGTAGACTGACCTTCCATTTACAGAGCGCAGTTTCTTTTAAATACGACTATTAAGTACATTCCCTGGTATATTATTACATCCTGTATCTTAATTGAAAACACTTGTACGTTCCTTTTAACGTTCACCATGTGGGTACCGCTGAGTGTAGGTTTGATTTTAAGCTACAGTGTCAACTAAACGTTGATACTTTTATGATTTCGTGTTGCAAAATATTTGTATTGTTCTTCGGCAACTTTTGGACATGGAACATGCGAACAATAGTGACTCAGCTATTTTTCAAGCAGGTATTTATAGTTTGGGTGTATCGATTGAGAAATTGGGTCAACAGGTATAAATCATTATGAAATAGTTGATAGTATTTGATAAAACTATCATCGTTGTTTATGAAAAAAGTGGGATCAAGCAGGCTGACTCTGCACTTTGTACAACACAAAAAATAAATAAATGAATCAAGTGAGATCTACAGGGTGTTTCAGTTTATTGTTGCATAACTTTAAGATTCGATAGAACTTTTCAAATTAATGCATAAAGTCTATATAAACATGGGTCGAAAAATGCGTGGCTTCCGAAATACAGGGTGTTTAAATTTACTTTCTAAAATATTTTTTTTTAAATATTTCGAACAATATTTGATGTGTAACAGTGAAAATTGGTATACAAGGGTTTTTCGGTACGACAAAACGAACCATGGGCATAGTTTTACTGTAGCCGCTAGAGGGCGCTCTCTACTGTACCTGTATTGTATTAAAATGACCAAAAATTTTTACTTAGTGCAATTTTTTGCTTTTTGAATAAAAAAACTGATTCTTCGCACTTTTCAACATAAAAAAGCTCTTTTGTGAATTTTCGTTATAGTTAGCCGTTTTTGAGATATTTCGATTTTTAAGGTTCGATGCATTTTTAATTATTTATGATAAAATAACGTTAAAAAGTCAGTATCTCGATAATTTTTAGAAGTAGGCTGTGCCTGCAAATATTTTTGAAAATGAAAGTAGAATAAGGTTAAACGTCAATTAGTTGACAGTTAGTTTTGTTGTCTGTTGAAACCTGAAACGTTTTTTTGCAATTGGGAATGCACGAAATTTAGTTTCTTTTACCTGTTTTTTTTTTGTAAGTTTTATAAAAATGCCATTTTTATTCTCCAATCAAGAGTTAGCGGATATTCATTTTGTGTATGGCTTTGTGAATGGAAACGCAGCAGAAGCAGCCAGAGAATACGCACGAAGATTTCCAAACAGACGACATCCAACTCGCTCAGTATTTGTAAGAGTGCATCGCCAAATAATTGAAAATGGTTTTGGAAATATCCAAAGGGATCAAAACAAATGTTCGTCAGCGCAGATTTACCCGTTTGATTCTGCGTGAGTTTGATAAAGATCCGACCACAAGTGTTAGGAGAGTTTCTGGTGCCTTGGGAATTTCAGCAAGCCATGTTCACCGTGTTCTTAGAAATGACCATAGACGTCCGAAATATTTAAAGAAAACTATTTTAGAAAGTAAATTTAGACACCCTGTATTTCGGAAGCCACGCATTTTTCGACACATGTTTATATAGACTTTATGCATTAATTTTAAAAGTTCCATCGAATGTTGACCAGCTCGAGCAGTGTGCGATGAGAGATTAGGCGGCAATCCGTATGATATTTCTGCAAGCTTTGAGAGAAAATATATGATGCATATGTAACAAATAGGTGGGTGTATATAGCGGGATGGTTACGTATGAATATACTACCGCAAAAATTGCGAAAAAATGACTAGGAGCTCCTTAAAGCGTCAAAAAAGTTTGAGCAATTGAGATACGGATGACTACGTAATTCCTAGGTTTGGAATTTTTTTAATAGTTGTGTTCAAGTTTTGATGAAGACAGTCATCATTTTGAGCTGCTCAGTAGATATTTCAAACCTAACATGTAATATAAATATATATACCTCAATACACCTATTATGTGGCATTTAATAAAATAGTCTTTATTTTTGTTGTATATAGTGAAAATCGGATAGAACCTCGAACTGCACAGCCCCACATAACCTCAAAAGCACTAGCGGCTACCCGTACGCTGCCACTCAAGGGAGAGGACATTGTAGACAAAAAAGAAATCTGGTAGACTAATTACACACTTTCTTTCTGGTTATTTTACGGCACAGCGAAACATTTAAACTTAGCGTCCTACAATAAATTGTAGGACTATTATTATTAATTTTCATAGTATTTCCTCTCCATCAGAAAGGCTGGGATATTTCTAGATTTCTACTGTTACGTATCAGCGTCAGCGCTCTCCTATTTTCAGGCTATGTTTTCTTCTTGAATTGTAGGAAATTTTAGGCTATATAACAGATGATATAAACCAAAAGCATGAACAATTTGATGCAAAAAGATATTTGTAACTTAACCTCAAAACATGGAGTTAACACTGAAGGGTAGAAAACTATGAAAATCAAGGAGGCCATAAAGGCGACCTACAATTGCAGGAACGACTGACGATACGGCCCTAAGATCTTCTGTGGTAGTATTTTTTAGTCAAAGCAATACAATTTATCACGAAAAAGAAATCATAAAAGCTGCGACTTTGAGGTTCATCCGTACCTCAATCATTTTTAAGGCCCCAGAAAGTTTTTTCTCCTAATAATAAAAATTCGATCGAGTCGGTAAGTGCCCTGGAGCAGCCAGATGAAAAAGTGGATAAATACCTGGTACCAGGGACAGGAAATCATTAAATCCTAGCTTCTAACCTTGGGGCCCCCTGTCTCAATGCCAATTGGACTATGGGTTATTATGTCTATATTAAGTCCTTCTTAGACCTCGCTTAGCTTATAAGATCTCTCAGGGAGAATTATCTGCCACCTTCTCTTACATCCTTGACAGCCTGTGTCAAAATCTCCGCCACCTGTTTTTTGGGTAGCCAACACAGGGTGATCAGGGCTCTAGCACCACGGCGCACAACTTATACAGTCTACAACTATTTTCTGGAAGCATTTGACCTTTTGCTTTTTTTAACCATTAGTTCGTCGCTAATGGACAAATTTATAAAAGCTACAAAGCTTTTACGTCTGCCCTATTAGTTATACTTAGGTAAAAGGCAATAAGATCCATTTACTGCCTTTTTTTAAATTTTGACGCCAATATATTTCGATGATTACGATTCCAAGACATAACATCTATAAACTTATACTAGTTCACAAACCGTTTTTTGAACAAGTTTATAGATTAATCATAGACCATCGGTAAAAGAGAGCATAAAATACATTTACCAATCATTTGAGGTGACCTTTGGGGATACAGCGATGGAACAAAATACAAAATCAAGACGAAAGAGTGCACAAAGATCTTTTATATACAATCTCACATCTATTTTCCGCATTTCTAATGATTTCTTAAGTTTTTCTGAAAGTACGCTAAAGTGTAGTCACAGAAATCAAAAAATGAAAGGTTTAACGCTTCACTTAAAAAAGACGCGTAGCTTGTTCCTCAGGGACCCCATATCAATGTGGGGGGCCCCGACAACTTTGGCGAATCCCAAATGGATTGTAAAATTTGAAGTATAGATTTTTACAAAAAAAAACATAAAGGCTTGCATATGAATTTTCACGTATTGATCATGTAGGCCCGTAGGAAGTTTTCCCATTCAGAGGGGGTGGATCATCAGCAAGAGATAACTTTCTGTAAAAGTGTACCGTCAAAACTTTTTGAAGACCGATCCGTATCAGTACTGTGAACGCGAAAATTTTATGAATTCAAATAAATGTTTTGCGATGTCTACAACAAGTAAATCCACGTGGGGTCATAAAAGTAGGTGTTGCTACTCCATTCTTGAAAATAGTTTAATAATGCTAAGAGTAAAAATTACAATAGCTCTTACATTGTCCCAAAGTTTATTGTTGCATAATTTATAACTTTCTAGGCATTTTAAAAAAATTAAAAATATTTGTGAAGAGACAATTTTTAAAAATCGTTTCATCATTTCTGACTGCTTCATTCAGGTCAGGGCATATTCAAAAACATTATGGAGCTCAAGCATTTTGTTTATTTAGCGACATAAAGAGTAGGCTATCAGTACTTTTTTTAAGTTGGTATTATTTTGACAGTTGTTAACACTTCCATGCCCAGCATATTGATAGATATATTGTGTGAATCTTCCGCTGTGAGCAGTGGATTGTTTTAATCTTGAACAAAGTTGGGAAATATTGAAAAACTATTCTCAAAGTGGGTGCTTTGTTGCAGAAACTTCGTAAAAATTGAGAATACTATTTGGTCGGAATGAAACTCCGTCCGCGACTGGTAGGTTCGTGAAACTGGCCTGCTTGTGAATAATAGAAGGTATGAGGGTGTTGGACCCGTAGGTCCAGCCCAAAACATTACTGCTATTGCCCAGAGTTTGCGTGGAAACGCAAGAATGTCAACTAGCCAGAGAGCACAAGTGGGCATCATTCGCACTTCTGTGCGGAGAATATATTGCATAACGACCCTGGATTATGTCCTTACAAGGTGCAACTTGTGTAATGGTTGAAACAAAATGACCATCCGCTTCGATATCGTTTCTCCGTGAGGACAATTGTAAACGGACGTCAATTTTGGTCGCCAAATCATCTTTTCGGACGAAGCCCATTTCCATCTGGAATGTTACGTTAACAAGCAGAACTGTAGGATTTGGGGTTCTGAAAATCCACATGTCGTCATAGAAAAACCAATGCATCCAAAAAAAGTAACTGTTTGATGTGGCTTTTGGAGAGGTGGGATTATTGGTCCCCATTTTTGGTTAAGAGGATGGACTACTGCAAGGCCAGCCGCGGCAGCCATTTAACTGAAATTGTTTTTCACAAGATCTTTTGAATAAAGTATCGGGTGTTACATATTATTGACGAGTGTAGTTTTAATACCAATTTAAATAAGAAACCAACGTATAGCCCACCCTTTACATATTACACTGTATATGACGATACGCTTAGGTGAATACTTGGCAAGTACTGAGTCGATCTCCTTGCCACTGTTACGGAAAAAATTTTATTTAACCATCCATAGCGGAACACAATTTTAGTGTTTCAAAATTTCCAGTCGTAGAAGTCAGTGGTAACATGCTTGATAGTCAAAAGTGCCTCGTAGAAGTTCTAAGATATTTTAATTTCGAAAAGCTTCTCTCAGCTGTTGCAGTTCTAATGGAGTTAAAAATAGGAAGCATGCTATTATACCTAGACAACCTAGCCATATAATCTTAGGTTTGGCGCTTGAGAATTTTTAATTTAGCGCGAGGAAAAAACTTGCGTGAGATTTTGAAAAACACTCATCATTAATTCGGCGTTAGCTACGCCCCTGTCCAAAGCTCCAGACATCAGATCATAGAGCCTCTGTAAAAGAAGGCATAAAATACCTCTACCTATCTTTTGACGTGACGTTTGGAAATACAGTGATGGGACAAAAATCAATAAGGAGTGCTCTACAGCGCTTTTTCACCCTTACATTTACCTGTTGTTCGAAAGAAATCAAAGAATGTAGAATACCTACTTCGTTTAAAAAAACGCTCTATACTCCTCTTATTCAAGACGTATTCCTTTTTATTTCCTTTTTTTTGTGTATGCCTCAAAAAACAATGAGTTATGAAAGAACTACCGACATACCCACATTTTAAATAGGGATAGATGATGGGGAACTGGGGCCGGATCCACGGCTGAAGGAGCCCCGTATCCTCGTCCGACGGGGGAGCGTTGAAACTCACACGAACACACCAGGTTAATTCTCCCCGAATTCTTGAACATTACAGAAAAAAAACTCACCTCATATTATATATTCCTTCCGGCGGACGACGGTCCTTTCCACCATCTGTCGCTGGGACCCGGCGACTTTGCAACGCGACCGGCGTCCGACTCATCGCACTTGGCATCCCAACAGAAAGAGACAGCGAGCACACTAACCACTCACTGACCGTGCGTGCGTATGTCGTGACATAAGTAGAGGTCTAGCAAGATAGCAGGTAGCAAGCAACGGACCGCGCACAGCAGTATCCCAACCGATCCGAAGACGCACTGAACGAGGCGCGACGCTAGGGAGCCGTGCCGGGCGCGGAGTGGGGATTTGGGTTTGGGTTTTGGTGGGGGGAGGGAGGAGGATGGTCGTCGCGTCGGCGGTGTCGCGAACTACGCCGGGAGGCGGGAGGGATCAACTCGTGTCACCATGTGTGTCAGCTTTTTAGTCGTTTGGGGGAGTGAGAGTGCTCGCTTGACGGTTTTCTGAACAATCATCAAAGTGGGTGACTTCGGTTTAGTTATCTACCTTCCGTCGCTTTGATCTTCAAATAGCGTGAAGGCTATATACAGACATGCCAATATAAACTATACTTTAGCGCATATCGCGTTTCTTATTTCAAAAATGAAAGATTGGGATGTAACTTGTACGTAAATATATTTATTCGTAAGGTTAAGCAATTGTATCTAGATAAAATGGCATAATATATGTACTTTCTGTGTTAAGATAACTGTATGTCATTATCTCGCATTTGCTATTGTTGAATTTACTGTGGTTGCAGTTACTATGATTTTAAGGGAATCTAGAATTACTGTTTTTTTGTCTATTGCTGGAGTAAGACACTATTATAAACTATAGGAAGTAGCTTTAGGGCTAAGAATAATAAACATTTCATGTCATTTCATTTCATTTCATTTCATTTCATTTCATTTCAAATATCATTTTTTCTTTAAGGAACCCCCTGCTTGCTATTTTACAGAACTTCAAAGTTGCATTTTGGGTGGTAATACTGTGGTAGAGCCGTTTTACACACAAGAGAATTACTCCGAAAATTATGGTTATAATTGCTGTCGTATTACACCTAAAAGAATTCTTGTGAAAATTTTCATGGTAAAAATATAAAACCAGTTCTATAGAATATGCGCGAGAATCGGCGCAGAGAGGGTTATTTCCGTGCATGTCAACGACAACAACATAACCTCACTTAACATTTGTGGGTGTGGTCCAGTTCGAGTCGTAAGAAGAAGCGTTTATTGTTATTATTTATTTATAATGTCGTGGAATCGGGAAGAAGTTACACTGTTGTTGGAGGAACACCAAAAATGGCCACACCTATACAAGATAAAGTCACCTAATTACAAAAACAGAAATTTGCGGCATTAGGCGCTGGATGCGATAGTCCAAGCATTGAGAAGTTTTATAATATTAACCAAGATCTCGATTTCAAAAACAAAGTTAAATCAACGACGTATGTTTTCTTTGCGATTATTTTGGACGTCATACCCGTTAAGGTTTTGTCCATTCGAAAATATTACGCTAATGCGCAGGCGTATCATATGAATTACTCGGACATTTGTTTGCTTGTGTCATACAGGATGTAGAGAAAATCTTCATATTTTTTCCATGCAAATTTTCGGCATAATTATGACTATAATTTTCGGATTAATTCTCTTGTGTGTAAAATGGTTCGTATACAATACTGCTTTATAAGCTGTTTTTTTCTTGCGTACACAAAAGGTTGCTCAAAATTATTTGAATATAACATACACTGTATATTACTGTGACACTGTTCATCGCAGTAATGCAATTTTGCATTATTTTAATGATGAAAATAGATCATTTTTAAATAGTCATTTATTTTATTTCAGCTGAGCTGTACAAGGAATTGAACATCTTTAACTTAAATCAGCTTCTTGAGCTAGAACAATGTAAATTTATTCATACAGTGATTACTAAAGCCCAAAAAGGCAATACTGAGATTCAATTTACAAATGACTTACATAAATATAATACTAGAACACATATGTATATCTACATGTATAATGTTAGTACTGTCATAGGTTTGAATAATCCCAAATCGCAAGCATCAAATGTATACAATAAATTGCCAAATAGCATAAAAAGCAGTAACAATAGCTTTAACTGTTTTGCAAAGAAATTAATAGATCATATTAGCAGCAAATAACACATTGTAGTTGTAGTTAAATATTGTTGAATATTGTAATTAGAGGTAAGCACATTTAGAATGTTGTTATTCTCGATGCCAGTGTTTTTGAAGCACTGTTTAGAGAATTGAATGTTAATATATTTTGTAATACTCTATTTTTGTAATATATTGTTATAAAAAAAAATATTTCCATCACTACACCACCATCACTATCATGATTTCTCTATCTGGTTGCGATGTTGCCAAATCATGGATAGTAATATACCTTGATTTGGTTTGTCAAATTCTTACTTATACAACTAGCGCAAAAATGTGCAATCGGCACAGGATTGCTATGAAATGTACTAAATTTACATCGTGTTTTACGATCCTTTAAAAAAATGACCTTTCAAGTCGGGCACAGACTGTCAGATCACTAACAATTACAGTAAAAAAATGAACATCAAGTGTGGTGTGCCTCAAGGAACAGTACTAGGCCCACTATTATTTAGTCTCTACTTAAATGACTTATTCAAAATTAACAGTTCTGGAAAGATTATATGTTTTGCAGATGACACCCTCGTATTATATAAAGCTGATGACTGGATCACACTGAAATTGAAAAGGATTTTATAAGGATCATTGACTGGTTTGATACTAAAATTTTAACAGTTAACTTCAAAAAAACAAAATTTATTGCATTTACATCCTATTCAAAATTTTTACCTACCTTCGAACAAATTTCCGTTAATTATCATGGCCAAAAGACCAAAATCGATAGAGTTAATACTTTGAAATATCTTGGAATATTTATGGACTCACATCTAAGGTGGGATAACCATATTGAATACGTTATCAAAAAAATTAGAAATGTTGCCTATAAACTCAAAATGTTTGCTAACATTCTTACAGAAAGTTATCTGCGAATCCTATACCATGCCTTAGTTGAAACCCATATAATATACGGCATCACAGCCTGGGGTGCCGCCTGCAAGACATATATTTCTGACCTGAATATAGCACAAAAAACTGTTTTGAAATTTGAAAGCCATTTTCCATAAGCCAAGATTATATCCAACGAACAACTTATATCAAGAAACAGGGATACTTGATACAAGACAACTTAATTTCTTACATGCCACCACCTGATACCATAAGTATTGTAATAAAAAGAAAAAATCCTATAAACACGAGCATAACACACGATTTCGAATAGGCTCATCTAATATCCAAAGACCACACAAAACATTATTCAAAAAATCATTTAAATTCTTAGCAGCTAAATTATATAATGTAGTACCAAACGAAATAAAAATACTTAATTTTGGAAAAAAAATTAGAAGAAAATTGAAAGACTGGGTTAGTACTGTGCAGCGAATGACTATACATAATTATATAGAAAACTAAAACTATAAAATTCCAATTACATTAATACTTTTTAGATTTAACAATAATTGTTATACACATATATGATTGATTGTTAGTTATTAAGGCGATGCCTTCTGTGGTTTTTTCATATTTATTTGCCCATTTTTTTATTTTGGCGAATAAAAAAAATATTATTATTATATAAAGACACTTTTCTGAAGAATGCCCTTCACAAAAAAACTTCGATTATTGTTTTTTCTATATTATAGCTATAATCTATTTACTTTTTATAAGTATGTACTTGAAGAACTATTTAAAGTGAATCTGATATCACAAAATATACAAAATTTAATGCGATATATATGAGAAATTACCGAAAAAGTAATGTCTGCCAGTCACTAAATAATGAAAGCATAACAAAGAAGAACATTGCATGTTCTTTGATGATTTGATGGAACTATTTTACTATATATACTGGTGGACGATCATATGTTGGGTGGACCTGGCGACTAATCGAAGTTGGATATTTTTATATGAAAGGACCGCTGGAGCCTTTTGTATTTTTTGTCACGCGAGTCGCTGGTGCATTTTCCACTGTTTAGACACATACTATTCAAAATTTCATCTAGTTTTCAGTAAATATTGGACAAATTTTCATACAACAAGCCATTTAAAACAAATTAGGACTTTTATTTTGCAAATAACCACATTTCTTTGTTTAGCGTTTCTCCAAAAATAATACAACCTGGCAACAATGGACATCATTTATCTTATCTGTCAATAAATAGGCATTATAAAATGGCAATTGAGAATTGTTTGTACTTTCAAATGATTCTTATAAACGCAAAAGCTTTGATATGTCATTGAAAAGACGCAAAAAAAAATAGTTAAGGAATTTCAAGAAGACGTTGAAACATCACAACACAACACCTCTATACAGTTTACCAAGTAAATACTATCATTTACGTATCAATTTTGAACTGTTATTTTAGCTAATAAGTTATTGTGTAATAACACGGTTAGTTTTGAACTTTTTTTGCAAAAAACAACGATTCTTTACGGTATTACATCTACTTTCCTTAGTACTATACAGTGCATGTCATATTCTTATAATTTAGAGCAGGGCTGTCCAACATAGGGGTCATGTATACATCACAAACATGTATAAATTACTCTCAAATACCGAATATTCACAATTCTTACATTAACTCTGTAATAATGTTGTATAGAAAGATTTTATAATGCGGCCCTCCAAACTGCATTTTTTTTGAAGTGGTCCTTGGGCCACATTAAGTTGGACAGCCCTGATTTAGAGCATCCTATTGTGCAAAAAGCAAAAAAAACAAGGTATAAAAAAGTGCTATTCTAGGGTAGTACCATCAAAAATGCAACTTTGAAGTTCTATAAAATATCAAGCAAAAGGATTCCTTGAAGAATCAATGATATTTTCAAGAAAGTTACATTCTAGTATTCCATTTTAAAATAAGAATTGAAGTATTTGCGATATGCGCTAAAGTATAATCTTACCGCCAATATTTCTAAACCAGAAAGTACATCCAAAAATAACAAAAAAATATTCCTATAAGTTAGGAGTTAGAGTTAGGATTTTAGACGTTCGGAACAATAAACACTGAAAGTTTCCTGGTCCAAACTGAACCGCAGACGTAGAAACTGGGGTACCTGGACCACTACTAGTGAACATTTCCTACACCACTGGCGTTTTCAGAAAAAAGTGATTTTTATAAAATACTAGCAATTTTCCAATAATTTGATTCCTTGAGGAATTTTGTCAGATCAATCGTTTTGCAGATATATTAAGTGACATATAAATCCGAACACCCAGTTTAAATGGTTTTATTTTAATAAAAATTGGTGAATGTATTTATCTTACTGTAAATAACAAGTGAAAAAATGTTCAGCCTCATCAGTTGCACATTCCGGTTTTTATACAGCTTTTTTTTAATTCACTAACGCTCTAAAAATGAATATCTCAGCCGCAGTAAAGAATCAACGTTGGCGCATTTTGGTTCTTGACATCCTTTACGATCGGTTACGATGCCTAGAGTACCGAGACCTGTACGATTTCGTCAACTTAGTGAGTTTGATAGGGGCCGTATAGTGGGACTTCGGGAAGCTGGACTTTTTTTTCGGGCAATTGCAGTTAGAGTACAAAGAAGTGTAGACACTGTGGTTAGGTGTTGTCAGGCATGGCTTCGAAAAGGCCGTACGCAAAGAGCAAGGGGCACTGGACGCCGCCGTAGAACACCAGACCGTGAAGATCGCCGCCTAAGATTATTGGCCTTAAGGGACCGTTTCTCCACTACCAGGTCCATTGCAAATGAATGGTTTGCAGAACACGGAAGACCTATTGGCATGCGAAGTGTTTATCGACGAATGAGAAGTTTTGGCTTGTTTTTATACCGGCCACACTGGGTCCTCCCTTTAACTCGAGAACACCGACGTAATCGCCTTGAGTGGTGCAGACAACGGTCACTCTCGGATCAGGAATGGAACAGTATTGTCTTTAGTGACGAGTCTCGATTTTGTTTAGGCATGCACGATGGTCGTGCCAGGGTTAGAAGGCGACGTGGTGAAAGGAGGAATTCACAGTTTTTTGTTGAAAGACATGTTCATCACACTGTTGGAGTTATGGTTTGGGGTGCAATAGCTTATGGTTCCAGGTCACCTTTAATCTTCATCAGAGGTAACATGAACGCGCAGCGTTATATCCACGAAGTTCTAGAACCCCATCTTTTACCCTATCTTGACACCCTGGCAGATCCAACTTTCCAACAAGATAATGCCCGACCACATGTTGCAAGAGTCACAATAGACTTCTTTCAACATAATGATGTCACATTGTTACAATGGCCACCAAGATCTCCCGACTTATCCCCAATTGAGCACGTGTGGGATATGATGGGTAGGAGATTGCTCAATTTGCAACGTCCTCCTCAGACTCTAGAAGCACTTCGAGAGGAGTTGGTGGTTGCCTGGAATGAGATACCACAGGAGGACATTGACCACCTGATCAGAAGCATGCCTAGGCGCGTTGGAGAATGCGTAGCACATCAGGGTGCATCCACACATTATTAAAGGTCAAAGGGCTTTGAAGCAGTGCAATCATTTTGAAATTTTTATCATTTACCTATGCTTCATTAAGTACTTTTTATTAAAATAAAACCATTTAAACTGGGTGTTCGGATTTATATGTCACTTATTATATTTGAGGAAGAATCCTAAAATATTTTTATCGAAAATTTAGCCTCTCCTAGCAGTGAACAAAGTACAAGTACAAGTACAAGTACAAAGAAGAGTCAAGCTTTGCCTACAAAATAACTGACATTTTGAATATCTGCTAAGATTTACCTCGGCTTTTTTATGGTTATTATTCTTATTGCCATCCATTAAATTTTTATGTTGTGTTCATGCTTCACCATACCTCTTGATTTTTTCCTAATTTTCATCTGTCAACGAATCCATGGCCATCACTGAATTTAGCGCTGAAAAGTTGGTGATGGAAGCCGAAAGAAAACATGTCGAATTGAAAATTTGACTACGCCATCTTACAGAGAAGAACAAGAAACAAAGACATCATGCAACTTATTTTAAAATCCGGTCTCGAATAAAGTCAGGAAGAAATAAAAGTTATTTTCGGATAAATCTGGTATACGAAACAAATGACTAGGCCTACTTAAAAAATTCCGCTTTTTTAAAATAACTAAGGTTCAGCAATGTCAATGTATGACGTACTATAGGTACATTTTTGGAATCGGAATCGAATTTGAAACACCCTCTACAGCCTTCTAGACGAACAGTTTTTGTTTCTTATTTTAACCCATTTATACTCTATATATCTATACAGTATGGCTGACCTTTCGTTCTAAATGTATTTAGGAAAGCTATTATTCGATATTGGGCTTTGCCGTCCCTTTTATTCTCTCTGACACTACCCTTAAGCTCACCGCACAGCTTGAACCGTACTTTTTTCAGCTCAAGCTGGGCCGTATTTATCTTGGAAGTCGTACAGAAATAGAAACATTTCCATACAAAAAGCAGACATCCCAATGGCGCCCACCGAGCTATTTATGTTCTCTATAGGGACAAAAAGTTCATTAAACACTCTCAAGGTGTAGACGGAAAATGTGTAATTTGATATGCATATCAAATTGTAGCCTGGAGAGATCAAGCATGATATATATCTGCCTGTAGTGTTAGTTTTTTAGATGAGTTGCAGTGTATACATGGTGTCCCTTAATGTGTACACTAGTGTCTTAAGATAGCCCCACAAAAATAAATCTAAACTGTTGAGGTCCGGGGACCTTGGTGGCCATTCTTGGGGCCCACCGCGGCCAATCCAACGATTTGGATAAACAGTTTGTAAATAATTACGATGCATGTACCACATATTGTTTCTTATTACTAACAGGACATCATCAAGCAGAAAAGGCAACTGTTGTTGAAGAAAATTGAGCTAAATCTGTCCGTCAAGTCGTCCCGGCAAGAAGAATGGTGCCAATAATTCATGCGTTAACCGAAAATTGGGGTTGGAAATGGGTTTCGGTTACGGCATAGGGATTTTCTTCTGCCCACAAATGATTATTGTGGAAATTCTGAATGGCATTTCGAGAAAAATTAGCTTCGTCTCTGAACAGAATCATTGATTCAAATTGCGGATTTTGTATAACTTTTTGAAGGCACCACTGACAAAAGGTCACACGCCTTGGAAAATTAATGGGAAGTAATGCCTGTACTTTTAAAATATGGTAAGGATATAACAAAAAATCCACTAAAAATCTCCAAGCAATTTGATGGCAAATATTTAAGTGTCTAGCGATCTTCTTCGTACTCGTTTCAGGATGTTGTTCGGCTTCGTGCAGCACTGCTTCCTCAATTTCAGGTGTTTTCACACTTAGAGGTCTACCATCAGATGTTCTTTTTCCGACAGAACCAGTTTCAACAAGACGACGATGAATATTAGAAAAAGTTCGATTATCTGGCAAAGCACGATCGGGATACCTCTGGTGATAATTAACAAGATTGTAAAAACTAAATAATGAGAAAGATGTCACAGTCAACAGATTTAAATAACAGAGACTTGTCAGATGTCAAAAGCCAGTGACATATTCCAGAGCAACTAGATATTTATTGCTAAATTGCATTCTTCGATTCATTGAACAACAAATTTTAGTTTTTTAATTGTATCTTGTGGGAAAAGTGCACTTCTTTGTTAATTTTGGGGCGCTGAATCCAAAAATGACAATGAAATAAAAAAATTAGTTGCGGTTTAAAAAAAACACTTTTTATTTTTAAGGATATATTAAAAAAAGTAACAAGATTCATATACTTATAAGAATCACTATAAGCGCTGTCTTTTTGATGTTCTTTTATGGATCGTTTCTGGAGCATCTCTACCAAGAGTCCAACAGTAGTCTGCAAGCATTCCACTTTCCCTGGTACCTTTTTTCCATTGTTGAAATATCCTGATGAAAACGTTCGCCGTGCTCATCACTTACGGCTCCGCAATTGTCAGGAAAAAAGTCCAGGTGTGAGTGTAGGAAATGTATCTTAAGAGACATGTTACAGCCCACCTTTTGATACGATGACAGCATATTTTTGACAAGGGTTTTATAGTTGTCAGCTTTTCTATTTCCCAAGAAATTAGTGACCACCAGACGGAAATCATTCCAAGCAGTTTTTTCAATACCTGTTAAAGTGTTTTCAAACTGTGTATCTTTCAAAATATTTCGAATCTGTGGCCCAAGAAAAATACCTTCTTTAACCTTTGCCTCACTTAGTCTTGGAAATTTCTGACGCAGGTATTGAAAAGCTGACCCATCTCTATCTAATGCCTTGACAAAGTTTTTCATTAGGCCCAACTTGATATGCAGTGGTGGTAATAAAACTTTTTTCGAATCTACTAAAGGCATATGCTGTACATTTTTTTGACCTGGCTCTAGGAATTGACGAACAGGCCAGTTTTGTCTAGTGTAAAGAAGTGCCTTTGCCCGACTGTCCCATTCACACAAAAAACAGCAAAACTTTGTGTAGCCTAGCTGCAGCCCAAGTAAAAGTGCAACAACTTTCAAATCGCCACAAATATGCCATTGGTGCTCATCGCATTTTATGCATGTCAATAGGTACTTCATATTGTCATATGATTCTTTCATGTGAACTGCATACCCTACAGGAAGAGATGGTAAAATATTTCCAATATGCAATAACACTGCCTTTAAACTCAATGTTGAACTGTCTATAAACAATCTCCATTCTTCTGGGTTATAGTTTATATTGAAAGCCTCCAGTAAGCCGTTAATGTTACTGCAGAAAACCAAGTTATTCTCCATATTGAAAAATGGTTCTAAGTCTTTGTGGCGTTTACGAAAAACACATACCGAAACATCGTCTTCTAACAAGTCCACTGCTGCAGTCTTGATCCAAGTAACTCTGCCTTACATTTTGGAAGTTCTAAATCTCTTACAAGATCATTTAATTCTGACTGTGTTATTTTGTGCGGTTGGTGGCATGACGTGCTCGGTATAAAATCAGGATCTCTTGACGTTGATGGCATATCTTCTTCCTGACGAATCACTCGATCGCCATGATCTGATTCGTTTTCTGATTCGCAATTGTAGGACTCTGGGGGTTTTGGAATAGGATTTTCGTCACTGTGAGGCACAGATCTCATCGCAGATGGTATGTTTGGGTAGTTAGTAACCGATTTTTTTTTTCTTGGACATACCTGTGGCTTGTCCAACACAAGTTACCACGCAAAAGTAACAATCATTAATATGATTTGTAGGCTCTCTCCAAACCATTGGGACAGCAAAGCGCATAGACCGTTTTTTGCCATTTAACCAGCTCCTCAGACTTGAAGGACATGTTTGCCCACTGTTTGTCTTGATCACCTAGTTTACAACCGAAATAAAGCTGATATGCCTTTGTTATTAGTGGAGTAATAGACCGTCTCTGAGACGCAAAAGTCACATCACCACACACGTAACAAAACTGATCTGGATTGTTTACACACTTTCGAGACATCTTGCATGAACGCTGTCAGCCAACTGAGGAAAAAATGGCTAATATAAAACAATATAATGTACACGTATGTATAACGTAACACAATCATGCCGATTACATCATCTTTCCTTGCCGAATATAAAAATGTAGCACGTGCATTCTTGTGAATTACAGTATATTAACACTGTCACAGGAACACATATAATTACCGTATTTCTAAAACTTGAACTAATATTGAAAAAATAAGTTTCATTCCGGTTTTAGCACATTAAAAATAGTAATATTTTGTTGATTTTATTTAGGATATTTTTTGGCTGTTGATCAGTGATTACATTAATTTTCTCTTACAATAGAACGGTTTTTATTTTTTTACTCAAAAACGGCGCATCAAAGAAAAACAAGTCAAGAGAGATCATTTGTTTTAAATTGAACGGGGAATTCAAAAGATCTTTATTTGGCAAAACATTATTGGCGTACCATTTTTTTCTTGAAAAATATCGAAGTCAATACCCGCACGCACGCCACTGTTAAAGCTAAAAATTACTTTTGCATCGAAAAATATGCAACTTTATTAACCTTCACTACGTACTAAATATTAGTAAAATATCTGAAGCGGTTCTGAAAATATTAACTAATTTCCATTTTTTTCCTAAAACTTCAACACCCCGAGTCTTCGTAAGGAAACATATTTGGACCATAGTTACCCCTTAAATATTCGCATATCATTAAGGAATACCCTGTATAATAATACAGGATGTTCCACGTAGAACTGCAAAGATACACTTGTTACCCAATAACTAGGAAAACTTGGGGTAATAACATAGTATAACTGACACGAAGAATTCAGCTACACTACTATCAAAATGGTGGCAATTCCGGCTGTACCGGAAGTAGTTACCAAGTTGCTTATTTTCAACGGAACGTCCTTTATGTTATTCAATTTTTAAAATCTCCGTAAGATTCTGAATAAGTACAATCCATGTATAACATCCTATACCTATTGAATACGTATTGTCAACATCGAAAACCAGACGCTTGAAGTCTATATGTAACGCGCATCACTGGTTGTTTGAAAGATATTTACAATCAAAATAGCATTATTTGGAATATACTAAGTGACATATAAAACCGAACTCCCAGTTTAAATGTTTTTATTTTATTAAAAGTTGGTGAATGTATTTATCTTACTGTAAATAACAAGTGAAAAAATTTTCAGCCTTATCAGTTGGACATTCCGGTTTTTATAATGCTTTTTTTTAATTCACTAACGCTCTAAAAATGAATATTTCAGCCGCAGTAAAGAATCAACGTTGGCGGATTTTGGTTCTTGACATCCTTTACGATCGGTTACGATGCCTAGAGTACGGAGACCTGTACGATTTCGTCAACTTAGTGAGTTTGATAGGGCCGTATAGTGGGACTTCGTTAAGCTGGACTTTCTTTTCGGGCAACTGCAGTTAGAGTGCAAAGAAGTGTAGACACTGTGGTTAGGTGTTGTCAGGCATGGCTTCGAGAAGGCCGTACGCAAAGAGCAAGGGGCACTGGACGCCACCGTAGAACAACAGACCGTGAAGATCGCCGCCTATGATTATTGGCCTTAAGGGACCGTTTCTCCACTACCAGGTCCATTGCAAATGAATGGTTTGCAGAACACGGAAGACCTATTGGCATGCGAAGTGTTTACCGACGAATGAGAAGTTTTGGCTTGTTTTCATACCGGCCACACTGGGTCCTCCCTTTAACTCGAGATCACCGACGTAATCGCCTGGAGTGGTGCAGACAACGGTCACTCTAGGATCAGGAATGGAACAGTATTGTCTTTAGTGACGAGTCTCGATTTTGTTTAGGCATGCACGATGGTCGTGCCAGGGTTAGAAGGCGACGTGGTGAAAGGAGGAATCCACAGTTTTTTGTTGAAAGACATGTTCATCACACTGTTCACACAATCTCCTGCTCAATTTGCAACGTCCTCCTCAGACTCTAGAAGCACTTCGAGAGGAGTTGGTGGTTGCCTGGAATGAGATACCACAGGAGGACATTGACCACCTGATCAGAAGCATGCCTAGGCGCGTTGGAGAATGCGTAGCACATCAGGGTGCATCCACACATTATTAAAGGTCAAAGGGCTTTAAAGCAGTGCAAACATTTTGAAATTTTTATCATTTACTTATTATGCTTCATTAAGTACTTTTACAAAATTTTATTAAAATATAACCATTTAAACAGGGTGTTCGGATTTATATGTCACTTAGTATAGAAATTTAAACACAGCAGCTACACAATATGATGCGAATTTTTGAGGATATAACGTTGGAAACAATAATAGCATACCAACACCTCATAATAAATTGACTTTTCTATTTTCCTATGTTTGTCCTGCAAGGGTGATCATCTGACAAAATATGTACACTGATACTTACTGAAACCTAAAACATATTTCAGAGTATCTAAAATAATATATAGTATGTAACATATGTTGCGGTGCTCGATAAATCCGTGTTGGTAAGTTTTAAGATGAATACGATGTATGTACATTTCTACTCTAACAGTATGCAACATTTTCGCAAAATTTGTTTCTGCTTCTTTAGGCCTGAGGTGACTGTGTGGCTGATGAAGTATTTTTTGCCCGAATTTTGCAATATAAAAAAATAACACCATTGCCAAGGAAGCAAATCAGCTTGCCCACTTGACGCCGTTTTTGTGTTCTCTCAGTTTCAGATGATCACTCATCCGATCACTTTTCCTATCCAGTTACCTGGTTAATATATCATCATCGAAACCGCAAGAGCCAGCACCTTGCCGCTTTGCTCTGCGGTTTTCTCCTGTACAAACATTCAATTATACGTCCATCGAATCCGTATACGTCCACCGTCTATCTAATTAGCTTGGAGTTTGATCGAAAGTATACAGACTAGGAATAATAGGCCTACTATCATGGGCGGATCCAAGATGACCACTATGCGTCGTGCTCTGCAGGGTTGTTACGTAAAAAAAACTGCATAATGTCAAAAAACCTATAAAATGTAAACGACTATACTATAACTATCTAAAACTGTAATGACTCATCGATGTTCACGTGAACATCACTTAACTACCAGTAGTCGGCTGTTCATAGGCGGGGTATGAATGTTTAACATGGGTGAACTAGATTCGTCACATGCTTAATAAAGGGTGGTTTGAAACGTATTGTAAGTCAAAAATTTGGGAATTACCTTTATTCATCGTCGCTTCCACTTACATCTGACAGTAATAAACTGTCGCTATCGCTTTCCTCGTTGAAATTGACTATAACTGGCTCTATGATGGTGTCGATGTGGTGGTCAAGCTGCCACATTTTTGTTTCATCCTTCACAACATGACGGATAGCATTCTGCCAAGCTTCGGGCGTTACTAGCTGTATGGAAGTCTCAAGTAAAACCTTAACGTCTGGTAATTTGAAGGTTGTGTTATGGCGCGCAATATAACCCTTCACTTGAGCCCAGATGAGCTCTATTGGGTTCAGTTCACAGTGGTATGCCGGTAACCGCAGCACAGTGATACCACATTGACGGGCCATCTCATCAGACACGTAACTAATGTTCGCAGGTTTGTGCTGTTTAATTTTTTCATACAATTCCGCTTTCACACATGAATCGTCAAACGGGATTCCTTTTTCGCGCAACCATTGCTGCATGTCACTTTTTCGAGATCCCATAGTCGGTACACGTTGGGCTCGACGACTATGGTAGGAAGCATTATCCATGACGATCACAGAGTTTGGCTCAACTCGCTGAAGCACCCCTTGAACCCAGCTCTCGAAGCAGCTGGCATTCATTTCGTCATGGTAATCACCTCCTTTCTTAGAGACGAAAATCAAGTCACACTCTTCTAAAAAGCCACTATCGCTACCAATATGAGTTACGATCGTATCTTTGACCTTTCCCTGACGGTCCACGAAGACCTGTTGACAAACCTTCAATGCTTGCTTGTCGGTTACTCACTACGTTTTTGTCTATCCAGGTTTTTTTAACTGTGTGACCTGCATTTACCCATGTCTCGTCGATTTTTCTGCTTTGTCGCCTATATTCAATCATTTCACGTAGGTATTTTCGACGCCAGGCGACTATTTCAGGTCTCTCTATCAATACTGACTTCCGATTACGCGTTTCGTAACGAAAATTAATTTCGTGCAGGGATTTCCTCATTACCTCGACGCTCATTTGGGGATAATTTCATTTTCCTTGATCGCTGCATGTACAACCTTGAGGGTTGGTATCTCATTCCTAAAGAAGAATGAATGTACGGTTCGCCTTAACGCCATTTTGCTATCGTCATCCAATTTAACGGACTTTCGTCCCTTCAAATTAAACTTTGGATCAGTAGTAGCTCCAGTTTTCTTCTTTTCATGCACCACCCTGCGAATGGTCCACTCTGAAACGCCTGTCATACTTTCACAACGCGCGAGTGCATCTCCCTGCGACATAGTTCTGTTCAGATAATTGAACACGTTGAGCACGATTTCTTTCGCGTCCCTCTTCAGTGCTTTACGAAGCCGTCTACTTGTTCCCTGGCTTTCAGTACTTCCACTCGTGCCATTTGTACTCTCCATGGTTAAGTATAACCAAAACAGTAACCACAGAAACCACAACAATAACAATCACACAACAATTCTTATAAAAACACACAATATGCGATCGCTCAACGAAACACGTTCCAATGCGTTGCCGACGCCTATGAGTCTGCCGGTCGAGGCGCGTCTTTAATTTCATTGGTTCTACCGGCGGAGAACAATCAGCCATTATTTCCATCTCTGTCTGTGCTGTTGACCACCGCAAAGCCACAGAAACGACATATGTCGTACGCTATACGGCTGTACCGGAAGGAAGCCGGGATCGAGCTCTGATCACGTGTTGATCACGCGTATGAGTCATTACAGTTTTAAATAGTTGTAGTATAGATAGATGGTAGAATGTAATCAGTTCCTAGTTGACATCTTGCAGGACAATCTGCATGTCATAAAAACCTGCATAATATTAAAAAAAACGTCATAATGTCACTTTTCAAGTTACGTAATAGCAGTGCTGGACATCCTGATGACATTCGCAGAGCGACGAATCTTGTTCATCAAGTACGAAATGCTCTCCATGAGTTCCGCAATGAGCAATGGAACGACTTTCTGGCGGTACTCCTCTCTGGCGACTGGCGAAGTCGCTCAGAAACGGAAAGCGAGAACAACTCGCGCACATCCACGGTCCTGGGGGCGTAGTCTTCAGGACAGAGGACACGGTCGAGGTTTTCGCTGATGTTATGGAACGACAGTTCTCTCCCAACTATGATCTTGATAATGATCTCGACGAGAAGCAACAAATTGTAAGATCCGTCAGGAGATATTTTAGGGCCAACGGCGTCAGTGATCCCGGCGGCGCTATCAGTGTTTCTTCCTCAGAAGATTCTTTTTAGGACGATTCTTCAGCTGAAGAGTTGCACAGCACATCAGCGGCTTCTCCCGAGATCCGGCATTGCACACCAGCAGAGCTTCAAGGTCATATTAAAGACCTCAAGGTGCGTAAAGCGCCTGGTGAGGATCAAATCACTAATAAGGCGCTGAAGCTATTTTCACGGAGCCCTTGACTTATCTTGTGGCTATCATCAATGCCGTGCTAAGGACCCAGTACTTTCGACGTGGAATACTGCGGAAGTTAAAATGATTCCAAAGAAGGTGGGTTCGATATTTCTTCCCATCAGCCTACTGTCTGCTCCGTCTAAGCTCGCGGTAAAGGTGGTTCTAGGTCACCTTGCTAATTTCTCGTCAGATCACCATGTGATTCCAGACGTGCAATTTGGATTTCGGTCAGAGCATAGTACTCAGTTACAGGCGGTTAGGCTTGTGGAGGGAGTAACCAGGGGCTTCACCCTTAACGAAAGTACTGGCATCTTGCTTCTGGATGTCTCGAAGGCATATGACAAGGGCTGGCACAAGTGCCTTCTCTATAAACTAATTCATAAGGGCTTTCCATTTTGGCTTCTAAAACTTTTGAAATCCTTCCTTGAAGGTAGGAAATTTCGGATCAAAATTAATAATTCCTTGTCGATAGTACGGCCCATCAGTGTCGGCGTCCCTCAGGGTTCGGTTTTAGGGCCAATCCTTTACTCAGTCTTCACGCATGATGCCCCTTGCCCTAGCGACTGTAAAGTCTATCTATGCTGATGATACTGCCCTGGTGGTCCAGTCGCGTACAGGGAATCTGGTTCACGACAGGTTACAAAGCGCGGTGGATGAGGTATTGGAATGGGCAGATCGGTGACTAATCAAAATTATTTACTCGAAATCGCAGACTATCTATTGTACTAAGAAACGTAGCGGCGCCTGAAGTTTCAGTGAATGGAGCTCGCATACCATGGGGAAATTCTGCTAAGTATCTCGGTGTCACTCTTGACAGGGAGATGACCTGGCAGAATCACACTGACGCGTTAAAAACTAAATTAGAAATTACGTTTCGGCAACTCTTTACTATGTAGAGCCTCAAAGTTAAGTTTGGTTAACAAAGTTCGGCTATACAAGATGGTTATCAAATCAGCAATCACTTACGCATGTGTCCTTTCACAGGGACCTCGACATCCCTTGCCTAAGGGACTACATCAAACATCAGGCGGAGTTACGTTATAGTCATGCGGTTATAAATGCATTTGCTGATTATTTTCAGTGTTTATATCCATAACAATTCAAGCCAGCAACATTATCTGGATAGCCAGCATGATTACGTTGATATCCTCAACTTTACGGATGAAATTATTTTAAAATCCCTGCTCAAACTACCAAATAAGTTGACCGCTGGGGAAGATATGATACCAAGCTTCGTAGCTAGAGATGCAGCTCACGTATTTGTAAAGCTTCTGAAGAAAATATTTAGTTGCGCCCTTATCACAGCAACATTTCCTACGAAATGGAAATCGGCAAAAGTATGCCCTATACCAAAAACTGGTGACCAATGTAACAATGAAAATTACCGAGCTATTTCCATACTGGACAATTTTGCGAAGGTTTTTGAGATATCAATAATAATATGGCATTGTCCAAAAGGAAACAACGCATATTAAAACAAGAAAGATTGATACTCAAATCAAGTTGGGTACTTTATTTTGAAGGTTCATTTATACCATTTATGTATGAAAAATAATATCGCTCAAATGTTCACCACGATTGGATTTACAGACGTCCACGCGATGGTCGAAATTTTCAATGACATTTTGCAACATGGTCGGTTCTATGGCATTTATCTCGGCAATGATGTTGTTTTTGAGTTCTTGGAGGGTGGGTGGTTTGTTGACGTAGACTTTGCTTTTCAAATATCCCCATAAAAAGAAGTCCAAGGGAGTCACGATCTTGGTGGCCATGGCACATTTCCTCTGCGCGAAATCACGCGATCACCGAAGAAGGACTGCAATCGATGGATATTGACGTTGGTTGTGTGGCATGTTCCACCGTCTTGTTGGAAATAAACATCGTCCATATCCATTCCTTCAAGTTGCGGCAAAAAATAGTCCTCCATCATCACGTGATATCGCTCAGAATTGACGGTAACGGCGTCCCCGGCCGCATTTTCGAAAAAGTAAGGTCCGATGATGCCTTTTGACCACAATGCACACCACACAGTCACTTTTTGAGGATGCATCGGCTGCTCTTGATACTCACGGGGATTGTCGTTCGCCCAGATGCGGCAGTTTTGCTTGTTTACCGTCCCATTCAAAGTGAAATGCGCTTCGTCGCTGAACATGATTTTTGATGAAAAATTGGCATCAATTTGTGGCGGTGTTCAAGGAGCCAATCTGAGAACGTTCGGCACGAAAAATGGTCGGGCCGACGCAGCTCTTGCGTCAATAGGATCTTGTAGGCGTGTACATTCAAATTCTTGTGGAGAATGCGGAGCAAACGGGTTCTCGACGCGTTGTTGATTGTTTCGGATCGTCTCTCACACTCTCCTTCACAACAGCAATATTTTCCGGTGTGCGAACGCTCCTTGGCCGGCCAGAGCCTGGCAGATTTGTCACAGAACCTGTTGCCTCGAATTTCGCACCAGACGACCGATGGTTGTTTCGTTTGGGCGGTTGTTGCGACCGAAATGTTCACGAAGCGCGCGAAACGTGTTTTTTATTTTTGCACCATTTTTGTAGTGCTCTTGAATAACTTTAATGGTAAACATTCAACTAACAAAATGACATGTCGGTGACAGAAAACAAAGATGGCGTCTATGTCAAATTGACGTTTACTTTCCTGCGTCCCTGTTGGGACCTTTCATCGAAATGCTATGACCCAGGATCGCCTTACAGCGTTGTCGATGCTGTCCATTGAAAAGGAATTTATTTCGAACATGGAAAATTTCAACGGGAAAGTGATCGACAAATTTGCTGCCAAGAAGGAGCGCAGGATCGAACTGACATATAAAAAATAGATAAGTTCGGATTTGCAGAACACCTGTTTTATTTTGCGAGGCGTAATAGTACCAGACATGAAAGGATTGTTCTAGGAGTGATTTTACTCTCTGTAGTCTGTATACCCTGTCTCTAGTTTGATTTGAGTCGACGTGCCGTTTAAGCAGACCCTTAATTAGATAAGAGCCTTCCCGGTCTTTTGCGCCCATATCCGGCATATTGGATTCACCACGGGCATTTCATGATTAGATTCTCTAATTTTATTTAATAATTGATGCGTATTTAGCTTAATTAATGATGTTGAATACTTATGATATGTAAAGTACATTTGCTTGTTGTGCAGTGACGCACAATTCGAAGTGATTGATTGAATAAATGTACCAGTTGCAGTCTTAGAAGTCCTACCTAGATATACTTTCAGGTCATCAGGGCCATGTTATAGGTATCAGCTACAGTTTTATCCTGTCAAGTGCTAAAATAGACGGTAGAAATAGAAAATAGATGGAGGTATCTTAGAAGATGCATCCTTGTTAAAAAATATGAAAAAGAGTTTATATAAACATGGGCCCGGAAACGCGGAGTTTTCAAGATACAAAGTGTTAAATTAAAAAAAATATAGAGAAATTTAGCAAATAAAATTACGTGAATCATTCTTTTCTAGAAGAACTGACGCGCAAATGTCAAACTTCTATGCAGAAATCATTTTTTGGTACACACATTAATAAACCAATTCTGTTTAGTGAAATATAAAAACGGTCTTTATTTTTTTTTCTTGAAAACGTAGTGTAAAAATTCTAGAGCTTAAGTTTTGCTTATCAGAATCACTTTTTCTGGGTATGTATTCTAAATCTTTGAAGACTTCAGTAAAATTATTAGTTAAAAATGACTCTAATCTTCGAGTACCTTGCACCGTGACAAATCTTATTTATTATTATTATTATTATGATAATTGAGATGAGCAGAGTACACAGTACTATAAGCTCATGCAGTAGATATAGTGTACGGACACGTAACACAAATACATCAAATAGAAAAAAATAAAAAAAGACAGTTCATAGCTACAAAGTTTGTACACTCCTCCAGCTATCATACTGCACTTTGAAGCTATTAACTGAAGTAGCACCAACCACACTCTCAGGTAAACTGTTCCAGGTGTTGAGTATGCGGTTGGGAAGAAACCACTGTCGGACTGTTGTTTTAAATGGCTCCTTATGCAGTTTGAAGCTGTGTCCGCGTAGATTGCTGCGCGACAGACGGTATAGATGCATGAGGTTGGTGCCCATCAAACCATGAAGTATCCTGTACGTAACTATAAGATCGCCACGAAGTCTTCGCTCAGAGAATGAGGTCAGGTTGAATAATTCAAGGCGATCTTCATAGCTTGGTCTTCGTGCTCCAAAAGGGATACGAGTAGCCCGACGCTGTACTGATTCGACGAGATTTCTATCGCGCAGAAGCACAGTGTCCCATACCGGGCCAGCGAATTCAAGAATTGGCCTCACGAATGCCTTGTAAATGTAGGCGCAAGTGTTGACATCGGATCCTTTGAAAGACCTCTCCAGCATGTATAGAAGTTTCTTGGCTTTTGATGTAACGTGGTGAATATGCTCTGACCAGGAAAGACGATCGTTGACTACAACGCCCAGATCAGTGTGGCTGGAAACTGCTTCGATGTTGTGGTCAGAGATCTTGTATGTAAATCGCGGATTTGTCTTCCCGAGGTGAAGGACACAACAACACTTAGTTAGATTTAAGGGTAAAAGCCAACTGACTGACCATTGACAAACAATATCAAGATCTCGTTGAAGCATAGCAGAATTTACGACAGTATTGTAAATCTTGGTGTCGCCGGCATAAGCTGAACATGTGGAGGAAATTAATGCGGGCAGGTCACTTGTATACAGAAGGAACAGCGCTGGCCCCAAGACAGAGCCTTGAGGAACTCCACTTGCTACATGATGAAGGTGAGACTGGCTATCACTGACGCGCACAGAGAAAGTCCTCCCGGTGAGAAAAGCCTTAATCCACAGTAACAACTCGCCTCTTATTCCCATACATTCCAACGTAAACAGAAGCCTTCTATGTGGTACGCGATCGAAAGCCCTAGAAAAATCTAAGTAGATTATATCAACAGGAGTCTTAGTATCCAGATACTGAGTCCAATCGTTGAGAGAGTGGAGAAGGTTGGTCATTATTGATCGACCAGGGAGAAATCCATGCTGATTCTTAGGGATAAGGTCATTTTCGAAAGCAAATGACAGGAGCTTATCTAATATGATTCTTTCAGCTATTTTGGCGGCGATAGGAACGAGACTTATTGGTAACGATAATTTTTAGCGGAGGATTTGTCGCCCTTTTTGAATGCAGGGGTAACAGAAGCACTAAGCCAGCGTGAGGGTAGGGTATGAGATCTAAACGACGATGTGAATATCAAGCTTAATGGTAGGGCCAGTGCTGAAGCGCAGTTTTTAAGTACAGCAGCCGTCATTCCATCTTTACCAGGAGAGGAAGTGGTCTTCAGATTTCGCAGGTACATTAATACATCTTCAGGCAGGAACTCAACTTCGCAAAGGCTGTTGGGATACCAATGGCAGATAGTGGTCGGTAGAAGGTCTCCATTAGGCTCATCGACGAAGTCATCACTAAAGGACTCTGCCAGTAAGTTGGCAGATTCGTTGGCATCCATGTGGAGATGACCATCAGCGTCGCGGATCTGAGGTGATGAAACTTTGGAATTCAGGTTAGTTCTTAGATACCGAAACAGCTTCTTCTTATTTTTGGAGGTAACGAGTTTTCGTTCATAAGCATGTTTGGCATTATGTAACGTTCTAGATAGGAGGTTAGAAAAGGATCGATGAGACACGTAATCTTGTGAATGGCCACTCCTCCCAAACCGTTGCCACAACTTTTTGTATATCTGAATGTCTGTACGTCTTTGTTTTGTATACAGTTTAAAGTTGTTCCTGTTGTACTGTCTTGTAAAAACTTAAGTTTGTTTTGTTCCAGTTTTATCTGTGCTATGTACTTCCTCTTCGAGTCTTATGTCGTGTTTGTGATCTACACGTCAATAAATTTATCTATATAGTTGAAAACTTCCCACCACGGATTTATCGATAACCACTGGTTAAAAGAAAAAACGCCGAGACACGTCAAAAGATTTGTCAAGGGGGACAACTTTTTGACCAACAACTACTTCACCCCCTCTCACCCTGGGCCCCAGGGTTATTCCCTGAAAAATTTTAAAAGACAAGAGGTATCTAGTAATAGCTTGTTTGAAAGGTCATTTAAAGTCCTTTATTTTGACGTTTAATTTTTTAAAATCAGTCCATTCGAAAATTAGAAGAATTTTTATTTATCTTAATTTGTTTAGATGGAAAACAAAAACACACGTAAATATCACTTTTTACTTCAATAAGTGTTCAAAATGTTGGGCGTTAAGTTTTGTCAAATCTACAATTCGTTTTTAATTTAAAACGGAAACTAGCAACATAAACCGCAATTCGGAAGATCAGACGTGGCAACAACCAAATAACAACCCGAATTTTTTCCGAATTTTTGTCATCAACACATATATCCTGGGCGAACTGTATTTATTGTTACGCCTGTTCAGTTATTTGGAAAGTGGCAACAACCAAACAAAAACCCGAATTTTGTGGTACTTGCAGGCGCGGATCCAGGGGGGGGGGTTCATGGGGGTCATAACCCCCCCCCCAGGCGAATTTAGTTCGACCACAAATTTTTAATTTTCCAAATCTCTTAGATAAATTTGTAATGCACACATATTAAATGGATGCCGTACAGCTTTTTCGACAAAAAATTTTTTGATTTCGCTCTTTCTGTCAATGAGAAAACCAGGATTTTCCCATCCGTCTCTTTCCATTATTCTTAGCCTTCAGAACAAAATTATAGTATGTGCTTTCGCTCCTCAAATCTTTTAACTTTTTTAAAGCTGCTGAAATGCACCTTTAAGCCATCGTCAAGTCTATTTCTTTCTTTCGCATTTGAACTTGCACGGTATTCGTTACGCTCAATACTGAAGGCCACCATAACAAATTGAAAAAAAGGCTCCAGTTCATGGAAGAAATGAGAGATATTGCATTCATTAAAGCGCCCACCCTTGAAATTTCATTTTCCATGCAATTGATAATACATTCAAAAAATTTCTTCCACGATATTATCACGAAGGAAATATACTAAGTGGCATATAAATCCGAACACCTAGTTTAAATGGTTTTATTTTAATAAAATTTTGTGTAAGTACTTAATGAAGCATAATAAGTAAATGATAAAAATTTCAAAATGATTGCACTGCTTTAAAGTCCTTTGACCTTTAATAATGTGTGGATGCACCCTGATGTGCTACGCATCCTCCAACGCGCCTAGGCATGCTTCTGATCAGGTGGTCAATGTCCTCCTGTGGTATCTCATTCCAGGCAACCACCAACTCCTCTCGAAGTGCTTCTAGAGTCTGAGGAGGACGTTGCAAATTGAGCAATCTCCTACCCATCATATCCCACACGTGCTCAATTGGGGATAAGTCGGGAGATCTTGGTGGCCATGGTAACAATGTGACATCATTATGTTGAAAGAAGTCTATTGTGACGACTCTTGCAACATGTGGTCGGGCATTATCTTGTTGGAAAGTTGGATCTGCCAGGGTGTCAAGAGAGGGTAAAAGATGGGGTTCTAGAACTTCGTGGATATAACGTTGCGCGTTCATGTTACCTCTGATGAAGATTAAAGGTGACCTGGAACCATAAGCTATAGCACCCCAAACCATAACTCCAACAGTGTGATGAACATGCCTTTCAACAAAAAACTGTGGATTCCTCCTTTCACCACGTCGCCTTCTAACCCTGGCACGACCATCGTGCATGCCTAAACAAAATCGAGACTCATCACTAAAGACAATATTGTTCCGTTCCTGATCCCAGAGTGACCGTTGTCTGCACCACTCAAGGCGATTACGTAGGTGTTCTCGCGTTAAAGGGAGGACCCAGTGTGGCCGGTATGAAAACAAGCCAAAACTTCTCATTCGTCGGTAAACACTTCGCATGCCAATAGGTCTTCCGTGTTCGTGGAGAAACGGTCCCTTAAGGCCAATAATCTTAGGCGGCGATCTTCACGGTCTGTTGTTCTACGGCGGCGTCCAGTGCCCCTTGCTCTTTGCGTACGGCCTTCTCGAAGCCATGCCTGACAACACCTAACCACAGTGTCTACACTTCTTTGCACTCTAACTGCAATTGCCCGAAAAGAAAGTCCAGCTTCCCGAAGTCCCACTATACGGCCCCTATCAAACTCACTAAGTTGACGAAATCGTACAGGTCTCCGTACTCTAGGCATCGTAACCGATCGTAAAGGATGTCAAGAACCAAAATCCGCCAACGTTGATTCTTTACTGCGGCTGAAATACTCATTTTTAGAGTGTTAGTGAATTAAAAAAAAGCTGTATAAAAGCCGGAATGTCCAACTGATAAGGCTGAAAATTTTTTCACTTGTTATTTACAGTAAGATAAATACATTCACCAACTTTTATTAAAATAAAACCATTTAAACTGGGTGTTCGGATTTATAGGTCACTTAGTATATATCATTGCAAGCACAAAATAAAAAAAATAACCCCTCCACGCCTTGAGCAATAAAGGGGTCATTCGATAATTTTAAGAAATGAAAGGGAAATTTTTTTATTCAAACTGAATGCTAACGCGCTGTTTCATAAACATTACGCAGATGGTCATTAAAAGAATATAACACTCTGATTTCTTGTTATCAATTTTACATTCAGACGCGCTGAACAATATAGACAGTAGAGCTAATTTTTGCTGGGGGCCCTGTGACCACCCTTCCTTGGAGGGCCCAGGCGGCAATGTCCATCTTGCCATTACTTAAATCCGCCACTGTGACGGACAAAACCACGAAAAAGTTGTTGCACTGTATTCAAAGGAGATGGTAAGTATCAAGATTAATCGATTTACAGGAAGACAAAAATGAAGAGTTAATTTTCTTATTTAACAATAAATTGTTCATTTTTAAATTAGATTTGATATTTTAATCACTCTTAAGCTGTACCCTATGGGTACAAGGCTAGGGTTGTCATCTGCCATCCGTCCGCCAATCAAGTTTTTAATTTTCATGTCAAAGGCACTGACATCTGTTTCAGTGACGACTGCACATTTTATCTAAACGGATTTGTTAATAAGCATAACTACAGGTATTGGCGCAATGAAAATCCTCATGCTTTTGTAAAAGGGCATACCCAGTTCCCCCAAAAATATAATGTATGGGCAGGCATTTTAGGAAACAAAGTGAAGTCATCCTTTTTTAATAAAAAATTGAATGAAGACATTTATTTGGATATGTTGGAAAATACCATCAATCCGCTTATCACTGAAACCATTGAGAACCAAATCGAAGAGGCTGAAATAGGTTTAAAGCAAGACGGCGCTCCTCCTCACTATGCTCTTCCGGTTCGGCAATGGCTAGACGACAAGTGCAGATAAATGGATAGGGCGAAGAGGGCCTATAGAATGGCCTGCTAGATATCCTGATTTATCGCCATTAGAACTTTTTCTATAAGGACACTTGAAATGTCTGCTTGGCCAATAACGTTTTGAACACTTATTGAAATAAAAAGTGATGGTTTCGTGTGTTTTTGTTTTCTATATGAACAAATTAATATAAATAGAGATTTTTCTAATTTTCTCGACAGTTTCTAAAAATCACACCTCAGAATAAAGGACTTTGAATGACCTTTCAAACAATCTATTACTCCATACCCCTTGTAATTTGAAGTTTTCATAAGTAGTTTTTAATTAAGAAGTTGTCTCGCTTGACAAATCGTTTGACGTGTTTTGGCGTTTTTTCTCTTCAAATGAACATCCTTTTTGTATCTATCTGAAAAGGTTGTTCCTATCCATTCGTCATTATATGTCACAGCGGTCCGTGGAACTGTTGCTCTTGGTTAAAGTCGAGTAGGCCGATAGGGTCTGGAAAAGAGAAGGAAAGAAGAAAGAAAAGCCGTTTGTGGAAGAGCAACGAGAAGAAAACGCGTCAGTTGGAGAGATGTCTTACCAATGTTCACCAGGACTCGACAACTATAAGCAGATAGAAAATTAATTTTGAGGTTTGCTGTAATGTTTGCTTGCAGTGAGTTCCCGGCTTAACGAATTCAGTTGCAGTAACACCTAATAACTCCATGGAGAGCGGTGGCTTGGTCGAGACCACGGCCTCAAGGCCTATCATTTGCTCGGGCAAATTTACTTGTTACCGGTTTGTGGCACAGTCCGATTTACATAAACGATATGCAAATGGCGCTGCGGCCGAAGAGACATTGGTTGATGCGGGCTGGTGAGGCCATAGAGCTACACCTCAGCTAGATTGTTAAACAGAGGCGAGGACAGGGTATATCAAGAATTCAATCTAGCTAGAGCAGGGTCTCCTAGCCTTTTTTTGTTGAGGATCTCCGGGCTATAAATTATGATTTCATGCTCCACTTTACTTTTTCAATAAATACAAAAAAACGCACGTTATACAGGGTGTTCCAGAAGTCGACGTCAAGCCGAAACCGGGTGATAGGCAAAGTCATAACAGCTATCAGAAAAATATTTAAAAAAATTTTATGTATGTGTTTTGAAAATTATAGGTCTTTGAAAAAAATATAGAAATTTCACACCCTACGGCAGTCTGTCAACTCCTGTTACTACAAATATTAACTTTTTTTGGATTTTATTTTTACAATGTAATGATGAATAATGCATCTTCAAACTGGTGTCTCAACCTTACTGCCAACTTTTCTCGTTCAGGAAAAATTGCCACTTATTTCCCAACCAAGTATTCCAAAGGAAAACTTTGCTCAACTTTAACTGGCTGTACTGGCAAAAAATGTACTACGAGAGTTTGGCAAGTAACCTTAAAAGTTGGCGCATTTAATAAGGATTCCAAAATGGTATAACACTTAGAAGATTACTCGTTAACTTATGCACAATTTTTATTTGAAGAAAAACTGATGAAAATTTTTCAAAATTTCCTAATTTAACAGCGATTACGAAAACGCACAAGGACCCTTAAGTATAACTGTTTGCACAACAGTGGGCGTCAAAATGCTGCTGATGATGATTTACCTTTACAGCAAATGCTCAAACTTTTTTCCTTCAGCCGCAATACACGCTCGACATCTTCTTAAAAAAGATCGGGTTATTAAACGAGCGAGTCCACGGTTATCAACAAACTCAGCTGCTTCCAATAGTCTTTGCCGTAGCTCAGCTACATTTTGAATCGGCTTGAAATACACTTTTTCTTTTACAGTTCCCCAGTAAAAAAAATTTAACGGATTCAAATCTGATGACCGGGCTGGCCACGGTATTGTACCAGACCGCCCTATCCATCTGCCTGAAAGTTTTGATCGAGATACTCTCTCACTGAGAGTGCATAGTGCGCTGGGCAGCCATCATGCTGAAACCACATGTCCCTGTAAATACTCAGTGGTACGTCCTCCAATAAATTTTCTAAATGATTTTGCAAAAAACCTAAATAAACCTCAGCAGTCAAAGTCTCTGGGAACTCAAACAGACCGATTATTTTACCATTTAAAATTCCTGTCCAATGGTCTATCTTGAAGCGATATTGAGATTTATCTTCTCTCATCAAATGTGGGTTTGCTACGTGCCACTCGTGTAAGTTATGCAGGTTCATGTACCCATCTTTCTTAAATGTGGTCTCATCTGACCATAACATTTTTTCAAAGAACCGTGGATCTTCCCTGTGTCTTTCTAACATTGTGCGACAAAAAGCAACTCGGGGCTCATAATCCCGGGGCAGAAGAGCTTGAACACGCTGTACGTGGTCTGGATGGAGCACGTTTTTTTGCAAGATTCTATGGGCTGTACTTTTGGGCACACCTGTTTTTAGTTCTATTGCACGCACTGAAGTACTCGGGTCTTCTTCGAGCTCCTAGCACCACGTCTTCGTAAGGAAGGAAAGGTCTTCCGTGTGATTGGTTTGGTAGTTGGCCCTCTGAGAACAGTAAGCGTTGCACATTTGTGAACACTCGATGATCTGGATGAGAGCTGCATTCGGGTACCTCTCACAGTAAAGTCTCGCTGCAGCACTAGCGTTGCATCTGCATTCCCTATAAATGAGGTGCATGTTAGCATATTCTTGTACGGTGTACACGGACATAGCGGCACTGCACAATCACACTATCAAAGATAGTCTAAGGAAAGCAAATGTTGTTTTGAAGAGCAATTAAACAGTCCAAATCCAAATCACAAGCGATCAACAGTCCAGTTCACGAATCCAAAATTAGTAACAGTAGAAGAAGAAGAAATCAACAAGCACGAACATGTAAAGATGCGCAGTAAACGAAGGAGTACTGATCGGCATCAAAGTGTGCAATAGCAAGTAAGTGATGTTCTTCATCCATACCACATACAACATGTTCAACCTCTCCTGCCCCGGGATCATGAGCTCCGAGTTGCTTTTTGTCGCACAATGTTAGAAGGACACAGGAAAGATCCACAGTTCTTTGAAAAAATGTTATGGTCGGATGAGACCACATTTAAGAAAGATGGGTACATGAACCTGCATAACTTACACGAGTGGCACGTAGCAAACCCACATTTGATGAGAGAAGATAAATCTCAATATCGCTTCAAGATAGACCATTGGACAGGAATTTTAAATGGTAAAATAATCGGTCCGTTTGAGTTCCCAGAGACTTTGACTGCTGTAGTTTATTTGGATTTTTTGAAAAATCATGTACAAAATTTATTGGTGGGCGTGCCACTGAGAATTTACAGGGACATGTGGTTTCAGCATGATGGCTGCCCAGCGCACTATGCACTCTCAGTGAGAGAGTATCTCGATCAAAACTTGGAGATGGATAAGGCGGTCTGGTACAATACCGTGGCCAGCCCGATCACCTGATTTCAATCCTTTAGATTTTTTTACTGGGGAACTGTAAAAGAAAAAGTGTATTTCAAGCCGATTCAAAATGTAGCTGAGCTACGGCAAAGACTATTGGAAGCAGCCGAGTTTGTTAATAACCGTGGATTCGCTCGTTTAATAACCCGATCTTTTTTAAGATGTCGAGCGTGTATTGCGGCTGAAGGCAAACAGTTTGAGCATTTGCTGTAAAGGTAAATCATCATCAGCAGCATTTTGACGCCCACTGTTGTGCAAACAGTTATCCTTAAGGGTCCTTGTGCGTTTTCATAATCGCTGTTTAATTAGGAAATTTTGAAAAATTTTCATCAGTTTTTCTTCAGATAAAAATTGTGCATAAGTTAACGAGTAATCTTCTAAGTGTTATACCATTTTGGAATCATTATTAAATGCGCCAACTTTTAAGGTTACTTGCCAAACTCTCGTAGTACATTTTTTTCCAGTACAGCCAGTTAAAGTTGAGCAAAGTTTTACTTTGGAATACTTGGTTGGGAAATAAGTGGCAATTTTTCCTGAACGAGAAATGTTGCAGTAAGGTTGAGACACCCGTTTGAAGATGCATTATTCATCATTACATTGTAAAAATAAAATCCAAAAAAAGTTAATATTTGTAGTAACAGGAGTTGACAGACTGCCGTAGGGTGTGAAATTTCTATATATTTTTCAAAGACCTATAATTTTCAAAACACATACATAACATTTTTTTAAATATTTTTCTGATAGCTGTTATGACTTTGCCTATCACCCGGTTTCGGCTTGACGTCGACTTCTGGGACACCCTGTATAGCTACAAAGACTTTTATTTTAATTCTTATAAAGAAACTTAAAAAATTTGAATAAACTAATATATTAATGTTTTTTATCGAAAAACTTGAATAAAATAATAGTAGGTACTAACGAGACACTTGAGATTGCATGTTCTGCACCAGTTGGTTGATTCTAGGTGCTGTTTTTGCCAGAGCTGTCATCAGGTCGTTATCGACATCAAAACAATATCGCTATTTAGTTTTAATTAAAACTAGAGCAGAAAAGCGTGTCTTTAATAAGTAAGTTGAAGAAAAAATAACTAGCATGTATTCGTAAAGCAAGAGAAGCAAGTGTCATCGAACCAAAAGGCAATCTTTTGATCAAAAATTTCTCGAGTGTTAAAAGATGGAACTCATCTTTCAAGGACGAATCATCCTTCATTTCTAGAAATTCGTCCTGAACTTCTTCTGGTAATTGTCACTCATCGACAACAAATGGATTTCTTGTCATGTGCCATATTGGTGAATGATTGAATCAATTAATCTTGAAGTTAGAGGCAATCCGGCCACCATAAGGAGCCAGTGCATAGGCCGCTCAAGCGGGCCCTTATTGCACCTCTACATTCCTTAGATCACAAGCCCCGCCCTTTCAGCGAAGCTGAGAATCGCCTCCAGTCACAGCGACACAACACGTGCGCCGAGGTCTCTTCCTCTACTCCGCAGCGGTCACACAAGGGATCCTCAGCTACCCCCATTACGTGCAGGTGGCGCCTTAACGTGTTATGGCGAGACAACAGTCCCACCAGCAACCTTAGAGATAGGCAGAAACGTCCATCCTTAGCACTGAGCCCTTCAATGAGTTCCCGTGCCTGGCGGAGATGTCTGGAGATACATCTCCATTTCTGAGAGTGTTGTCTTGCAACCCACGTCTCCATTTTCCTCCTAGCTTTATGCGCGGTCACTCCTAGAGCTGGCTCAGGACCAACGAGCTTGCTGGCTGATACTATCTTCACCAGAGTGTCCGCCGTCTCATTGCCCCTTATCCCAACGTGCCCCGGTACCCGCATTAACGATACCGGATGCCTCGCTGCGAGGCAATCCAGAGCCTCCCTGCATCGCAATACAAGACTCGAAGTAATCTTACAAGCACTTAGTGGCTTTCATTACAGCCTGGCTGTCGGATAAGATTGTTATTCTTCTCCTAGGCCCAACCTCCTCCAGAATATGAGATACACAAGCCAGAGTCGCAAAGATTTCCGCCTGGAAAATAGTGGTGTATCCACCGAGAGGCAGAGATAGTCTGGTTCTAGGCCCAGAGACCCCAGCACCTGAGCAATTCGACTAAGATGGCAGTATGCCCCTTGACAGGATTCAAGAAAGCCCAGCTGCCCTGACTCCACAGTCGATGAGCGACTACTCTCGCTTCACCGCGGATCACCAGATCCAACGGTGGGAGATCCAATAGAGCTTCCATTGCGCTCAATGGCGTTGTTCGCACTGCGCTTGTAATGCTAATACAGGCGAAACGCTGAATTTTATTGAGTTTGGCCTTAGTAGTCTCAGTTCTAATGCAAGGCCACCAGACCAGGGTGCCGTACAAGAGAGATAGAAGTAGTCTAGTCCCAAAGAAGGTCGGCATGACCAGCCCGATAAGCCTCCTTCTCCTAGTGAATAGGATCAGCTCGGTCTGTTGAGCATTAACAGAAAGGTCGACTCCCCTACACCACGATTCCACAGAGCGCAGAGTGCCCTGCATAATTTCCGAGATTGTTCTACAGAAACGTCCCCTAACTACTATGCTTACGTCATCAGCATAGGCTTGCACGTAGACACCCACACTGCTGAGCCTAACTAGGAGTTCGTTTACCACGATGCACCACAGTAGGGGGGACAGAATTACGCCCTGAGGGCAGCCTCTAGCTACGCTGACGCTGCAGCTTACGTCATTCAGCATAGCTGTTGCTACCCGACCCTCCAGAGTAGATAGGACCCAATCTATCAGGATTGATCTAACACTGCGTCTAACCAAGGCATGTCTGATAGAGTCGTTAAATGCACCTTCAATGTCCAAAAAGGTCACGAGTGCCACTTCTCGCTGATCTAGAGTCTTCTCCAGCCTACCGACCAGATTGTGTAAGGCCAGATCAGTCGATTTCCCAGCTTGGTATGCAAACTGATTTGCATGAATGACACACCTTTCCAGTGGGCCATCCCTTGTATCTACCAACTATCCTTTCCAGTGTCTTAAGCACAAAAGATGAAAGAGTAATCGGACGAAAATCCTTCGGGCCAGTATGTCCAGCTCTGCCTGGTTTAGGAATCAATACCACTTTAGCCTGCCGCCAGCTTCTAGGTGTAAAGCCCGTGTCCACACATGCTCGAAACACCTTCAACAGGTGAGCAACAACCGAACTCCGTCCCTGCTGTAAGCCATATTGGTGACTCTGAATTGATGTCTCGATAGTATCCGCGAAATTCGTCTTCCAGCGCTTGCAAATGTTTTTTATGTCAGCTTTTAAATTTGCGTCCAGTATGTTCTTTTTAATTGCTTTGAACATCCGAGAAAAAGATATAACATTTTCAGAAGGCATTTTTTAATTTCAAAGTTGAAGCTTTGATATGAACCCCTGAATATAATCCTAATTGCTTATAATTAGTGTCGTTTCTGCCCTGAAGTTTCAAGTTTAGCTCATTCAAGGAGTCATATATGTCAGTTAAATAAGCCAACCTCCATTGAAATGTGTCATCTTTGAACATTGTCAAGAAATCGTGTTTTTCTTTGAACTCAAGAAAAGAATTACGTCTTCTTTCAATTCATAAAGGCGAGCCAACATGTTGCCTTTGGACAGCCAGCGTACTTGTATGGAACAGAAGAACATTGTGATCAGAATCGAAATCCTCGCAAAGTAAAGTAAATAACCGACTGTTCAAAGCGCTGCTCTTGATGTAGTTTACAATCTTTATAGCCGAGTCCAAAGTCTGCAGTAATTTCTGTGGCAATGTTTTGGAAGCCAAAGCAGTTCTTGCTTTACTGCCGGGACCATTTTTGAACTGATTTTTCACGTGCGTATTCTTTCTGTCAATATCATTAAAATTATTCGACGTGTTTTGCTTCAAATGCTGTTGACTTTTTTGCAGTTTGAGGAGTTTTTTTTATTTAAAATTAAAAGGAAAGTAGACGAATGGATCCAATGCAGTTCGTTTTGGATTCTGATTCGTCATCATCATCGTCGTCTGACATGATGAACTTGAAGCAGTTACACCCAGCATACAAAACTTTTGTGAAAAATTTATAAGAAAAAAGAGTGGTTGTAGTTATTGACAAAGGTTCTCTACGCACAGCTATCTTCTTTGTTCCGTAGGCTGTTCGGGTTTTGCAAAATTCTGATAGTTCACGGACTGTTCATAACCGCTTGAGAGATTTTCCCCTTTACGCATTTAGTCTTGAAACGTTCTGTGACTGTACTGACTTTAGAACTCGAAAATAGCTAATGGGTACTATGTTTCTGAGCTTTCCCCTATATCAGACAGAGATCTGTTAGGCTTCCGTTTCTTTTACTATCTCTGCCAAAACTTGTGCATCGAGATCTCCCTCTACTACAGCTCTTTTGTCCTCTGAGCGTCGAAATGGTGCCTAAAGAGGATTTTCCAAGTTCCAGCAATTTAGACATTTCATAAATCAGATCAACAAGATGTCTATAGCATTCTTAATATACTAAGTGACATATAAATCCGAACACCCAGTTTAAATGGTTTTATTTTAATAAAATTTTGTATAAGTACTTAATGAAGCATAATAAGTAAATGATAAAAATTTCAAAATGATTGCACTGCTTTAAAGCCCTTTCACCTTTAATAATGTGTGGAAGCACCCTGATGTGCTACGCATTCTCCAACGCGCCTAGGCATGCTTCTGATCAGGTGGTCAATGTCATCCTGTGGTATCTCATTCCAGGCAACCACCAACTCATCTCGAAGTGCTTCTAGAGTCTGAGGAGGACGTTGCAAATTGAGCAATCTCCTACCCATCATATCCCACACGTGCTTAATTGGGGATAAGTCGGGAGATCTTGGTGGCCATGGTAACAATGTGACATAATTATGTTGAAAGAAGTCTATTGTGACTCTTGCAACATGTGGTCGGGCATTATCTTGTTGGAAAGTTGGATCTGCCAGGGTGTCAAGATAGGGTAAAAGATGGGGTTCTAGAACTTCGTGGATATAACGCTGCGCGTTCATGTTACCTCTGATGAAGATTAAAGGTGACCTGGAACCATAAGCTATAGCACCCCAAACCATAACTCCAACAGTGTGATGAACATGTCTTTCAACAAAAAACTGTGGATTCCTCCTTTCAACATGTGGCCTTCTAACCCTGGAACGACCATCGTGCATGCCTAAACAAAATCGAGACTCGTCACTAAAGACAATACTGTTCCATTCCTGATCCCAGAGTGACCGTTGTCTGCACCACTCAAGGCGATTACGTCGGTGTTCTCGAGTTAAAGGGAGGACCCAGTGTGGCCGGTATGAAAACAAGCCAAAACTTCTCATTCGTCGGTAAACACTTCGCATGCCAATAGGTCTTCCGTGTTCTGCAAACCATTCATTTGCAATGGACCTAGTAGTGGAGAAACGGTCCCTTAAGGCCAATAATCTTAGGCGGCGATCTTCACGGTCTGTTGTTCTACTGCGGCGTCCAGTGCCCCTTGCTCTTTGCGTACGGCCTTCTCGAAGCCATGAAGCCATGCCTGACAACACCTAACCACAGTGTCTACACTTCTTTGCACTCTAACTGCAATTGCCCGAAAAGAAAGTCCAGCTTCCCGAAGTCCCACTATACGGCCCCTATCAAACTCACTAAGTTGAGGAAATCGTACAGGTCTCCGTACTCTAGGCATCGTAACCGATCGTAAAGGATGTCAAGAACCAAAATCCGACAACGTTGATTCTTTACTGCGGCTGAAATATTCATTTTTAGAGCGTTAGTGAATTAAAAAAAAGCAGTATAAAAACCGGAATGTCCAGCTGATAAGGCTGAAAAATTTTTCACTTGTTATTTACAGTAAGATAAATACATTCACCAACTTTTATTAAAATAAAACCATTTCAACTGGGTGTTCGGATTTATATGTCACTTAGAATAGGAATTCATGTAATTAATCACTTCTTGGGTATCTGCATTCGTGACTGTTTCAGATGATCGTTTTAATGCATAAATGCTCACGAAAGCAAGGTTTTAATAATGAAGTAGTTTGATTAGTATGTGGAAGTCAAGAGTGATCGGTTAATACGATCTGATTAAGGTCAGTAGAACTTTAGAAAAACCTCCATTGAAATGTGTCATCTTTGAACATTGTCAAGAAATCGTGTTTTTCTTTCAACTCAAGAAAAAGAATTACGTCTTCTTTCAATTCATAAAGGCGAGCCAACATGTTGCCTTTGGACAACCAGCGTACTTGAATAGAACAGAAGAACATTGTAATCAGAATCGAGATCCTCGCAAAGTAAAGTAAATAACCGACTGTTCAAAGCGCTGCTCTTGATGTAGTTTACAATCCTTATAGCCGAGTCCAAAGTCTGCCGTAATTTCTGTAGCAATGTTTTGGAAGCCAAAGCTTGCAAAGCAGTTCTTGCTTTACTGCCGGGACCATTTTTGAACTTATTTTTCATGTGCGTATTCTTTCTATCAATATCATTAAAATTATTCGACGTGTTTTGCTTCAAATGCTGTTTACTTTTTTGCGGTTTGAGGAGTAATTTTCGTGACTGTTTCAGATGATCGTTTTAATGCATAAGTGTTCACGAAAGCAGGGTTTCAATAATGAAGTAGTTTGATTAGTATGTGAAAGTCAAGAGTGATCGGTTAATACGATCTGATTAAGGTCAGTAGAACTTTAGAAAAACCTTGTGATGGGTCATTTGACAGTTCATTATTGGTTGCCTTTGATGTTCGAATATGTATCGCCGAGTTTGTACAAAAAGTGATGACAACATTAGATGGTGGAAAGCCACCTCGCCGGCAGATGACCAAAGCCTGGCTACTGATTGGGATCCCTTTGGTTCACCTTAAGGAAACAGTTATGATTTAAAGTTTTTCCGCTTTTCTTGTACTATTTACAAACATTTTACAGCTTCATGTACTTCACAGCTCTGAACGAATGGCTCAAATAACATGGTAGAATTGAATCAAAATGAAATTTTGGAAAATGTAAGGTTATTCTTGCAAAACACAGCAGGAAACCCGCGGGAAATTTAAATCTGACAAATTAGACAACGTCAATTGTCAACATGCCGCCATGTTTTGAGGGTGCGCCGTGGTTGCCATATTGTGCCCCAGCAGCACCGCTTTGTGTACCGTTCTTCTATATGAGTTTAACCCCCTGTTTTCCATCGCATTGTAGCGTTTTTCTGGGTTCGTTTGGGCGCGGATTAAAACACTGGATTCCACAAAAAGAAATGCACTAATTCATTTAACTTGACTACTCGTAGATAGAACACTCATATACACCACTATTTATGTCTGACTATTTAGTTATTACGTCGCGCCATTCTACTCTGCTTCCTTCTCCCGGCCGTCGAGTTATATAGTTCGCATCGTAGGGACTCGTTGATTCGAGAAGATTCCGGTGAGCCACATAGCGGCATTCCAGAATATTCGAGGTCACTTCGCGTCGATCCCGAAGAAAAGACCCTGGCACGGTCCTCAACAGATGTCGCCAGCACCGAAGGAGAGTCTCACGATCCCCAACAGATGTCGCCACCGAAACAGAGTCTGGCGCGGTCCCCAACAGTACTATTCTTTCTTGTTACAGTATGAAGGCTTCTTCTAGTTGTAGTATGTTCTTTGGTGGCTGTACGTGGATGCGTGCCCACGCGAGCTGTCTTCATACGAAAGTGTCGCTATTTCAGGAGAGAACGCGCCGAACGGGTTTTTCGGCTGGCTCACCGATCCGATCGCCGACCTGTGCTTACCAGGCCACACCACCGGCACCAACACCGGATGTCGGTTAACATATAGACACTCTATGAATATTTCCATGATTATTCGGCCAATTGGGAACTAAAATGTACTTATTATTCCTTGAATTAAAGTATAATAGGTATAGGACTCCGTGATTGTCTGGCATTTTAACTGTTTCGTTTTTTTCGTGAAATACTTTATGTCTTTCTTAACAAACATCAGGTTGAAGTAAAAGGGTCATCGACCAAAAATGTCACAGCAAAGATCAGAGGCAATTTCAAACGTATTAAGAACAATTACAGTAAAAAAGATAGATCGATTGAAACATATAGAAATCAGAAGAAATAACTGTCTCAAATAATAATAATGATACTAAATAGACAAGTAGTTAAGTATTTGTCAAGAGAGCAGTATCATTTTTGAGATAGAAATAAACATGTTGGACATAAAGATACCGATGTGAGCGTCTTCATATGACTTCGTAAGCGAGGAAGTTTTTAGTGTATCTTCGACATGATGTCAGTCGTTCTTTGCTGATATATTTCTCGGTCACTTATTGAATGCGGACAACAAGTTTCATGCGAGTACTTATTTAGATTGGATTTTGACGCTTTTTAGGGCATTGTGGAGTACGGGTAGCTTTACGAGAGGACGTAAAAGGGCGACGTCGCGTTTCCAATGCGTTGAGAGGAACCATGGCGAAACCCGAAGCTTTTTTGATAACAACACCCTCCAAAATAGCTGAAAGGATCATATTAGATAAGCTCCTGTCATTTGCTTTCGAAAATGACCTTATCCCTAAGAATCAGCATGGATTTCTCCCTGGTCGATCAATAATGACTAACATTCTCCACTCTCTCAACGATTAGACTCAGTATCTGGACACATAGACTCCTGTTAATATAATCTACTTAGATTTTTCTAGGACTTTCGATCGCGTACCACATAGAAGGCTTCTGTTTAAGTTGGAATGTATGGGAATAAGAGGCGAGTTGTTACTGTGGATTAAGGCTTTTCTCACCGGGAGGACTTTCTCTGTGCGCGTCAGTGATAGCCAGTCTCACCTTCATCATGTAGCAAGTGGAGTTCCTCAAGGCTCTGTCTTGGGGCCAGTGCTGTTCCTTCTGTATACAAGTGACCTGCCCGCATTGATTTCCTCCACATGTTCAGCTTATGCCGACGACACCAAGATTTACAATACTGTCGTAAATTCTGCTATGCTTCAACGAGATCTTGATATTGTTTGTCAATGGTCAGTCAGTTGGCTTTTACCCTTAAATCTAACTAAGTGTTGTGTCCTTCACCTCGGGAAGACAAATCCGCGATTTACATACAAGATCTCTGACCACAACATCGAAGCAGTTTCCAGCCACACTGATCTGGGCGTTGTAATCAACGATCGTCTTTCCTGGTCAGAGCATATTCACCACGTTACATCAAAAGCCAAGAAACTTCTATACATACTGGAGAGGTCTTTCAAAGGTTCCGATGTCACTTGCGCCTACATTTACAAGGCATTCGTGAGGCCTATTCTTGAATTCGCTGGCCCGGTATGGGACACTGTGCTTCTGCGCGATAGAAATCTCGTTGAATCAGTACAGCGTCGGGCTACTCGTATCCCTTTTGGAGCACGAAGACCAAGCTATGAAGATCGCCTTGAATTATTCAACCTGACCTCATTCTCTGAGCGAAGACTTCGTGGCGATCTTATAGTTACGTTCAGGATACTTCATGGTTTGATGGGCACCAACCTCATGCATCTATACCGTCTGTCGCGCAGCAATCTACGCGGACACAGCTTCAAACTGCATAAGGAGCCATTTAAAACAACAGTCCGACAGTGGTTTCTTCCCAACCGCATATTCAACACCTGGAATAGTTTACCTGAAAGTGTGGTTGGTGCTACTTCAGTTAATAGCTTCAAAGTGCAGTATGATAGCTGGAGGAGTGTACAAACTTTATAGCTATGAACTGTCTTTTTTATTTTTGTCTATTTGATGTATTTGTGTTACGTGTCCGTACACTATATTTACTGCATGAGCTTATAGTACTGTGTACTCTGCTCATCTCAATTATCATAATAATAATAATAATAATAATAATAATAATAATATAGTCTTAGGTTATTTGTCTGATGTTTATATTGTATCTTTTTTACACAAAGGATATAGTTTTTCTATCATTAGATTATTATGTTAGAAATATTGTTCAGTTGATTCAAAACAATTGCGTGAGGTTTATATTCAAATTGCGTAAATTTGACAACGTTTTAGCTAAATATCAGGAACCGAACTGGATGAAAATGAATGATTTAATAGGATCTCGTCACTTATATTTTATGCATAAACTATTGCTAACTTCAAAACGTCCTTATCTCAAAGAAAAAAGGATATACATGGCACACAAGTCACCGTGTTGTCACTGAATCGCATGGAATTAAACCTTCTTCAGCGTATATGTTTTGTGACTGGGACCAAGGGTTGGCGGATCCCACACATGTGTCACTCGTTGAGGAGTTTTGAAATAATAATAATAATAATAATAATAATAATATTTATTTACTCTAAAATACAGGGAACATGAAACGAGTAAATAAATATAATATATCCATAGGAGGACAACGACTGTGCATGGATCATATGTATGTTGAATTGCAAAATATAATAAAATAGAGAGAAAAAAGAAATTATTGGTAAGAATGGTAGAGCATTTATTGTGTAATATTTGAGATTATCTTATTAATTTGATTTCTCCCAATCGTGTTAATAAATTTTTTTAATTTTTTTTGAAGCCTAATGTATTGCGTAATTGTTTTAAATTATTTGGTAAATGTTCGTACAATTTTGGAGCTATATATAGGTGACATCGTTTCATTAGGGATTTGTTTGGTTTAGGAACATTTTTTGCGCGTAATTTATATCTGGTTTTATGATTATGTTTAATTATGTCGTGTTCACTAATAGTTTTGTGATAATGAGTCACGGTATGTAAGAAGTAAAGTTGTTTAGTATCATATACTTGTGCATCATTATATAAGTCATTAGTTGGGTATAATTTTGATTTGCCTAACATTGATTTTAAAATTCTTCTTTGAAGTACATCTAAATCGTTAAAGTATGTCGTGCATGCAGCACCCCACACTACTATACCATATGTTATGTGTGGCTCGACTAAAGCTTGATATATTATTCGTAGATAATATACCGGTTAGAAATTTTATTTTATATGCTATGAATCTAATTTCCTTTAGTATGTGAGAAATATGTACATCCCATCTCAAGTGGGGATCTAGATAAATTCCTAAATATTTTGTATCATTAACTCTATTGATTTTTATATTTTTATCATTTACCTTAAACCGAAGGTGGTTATATTTTGGTAGATGATTAGATAGTGATGAAAATGGTAAAAAATGAGTTTTAGTAAAGTTAATTGTTAATTTTCGGTTATTAAACCACTGAATAATTTTGCAAAAGTCATTTTGGATAATATCTTTTAAGTCGTTCCAATCCTTACCTTTATGGAGTATAGCAGTATCGTCTGCAAAACTGACTATTTTACCAGTACTTTTAATTTTTAATATATCGTTTAAATAAATATTGAATAACAGAGGACCCAAAATTGTACCTTGTGGAACATTTAACAAACATTTCTTTACTATACGAGCTTAATAATTTTACTGATTGCGGTCTATTTGATAAATAATTTGCCATTAAAGTATACATCTTTCCACGAAAACCTATTCTTTCTAAGATTTCCAAAAGTATATTGTGGTTAACTGTGTCAAATGCTTTTTGTAAGTCCACAAATACGCATATCGATGGTACTTTTCCATCTATATTTTGGGTTATTTCATCTACTATACTTAATACCCCATCTGTTGTAGATTTGCCCGTTATAAAACCATATTGATTTGAATTTAGAATTTTGAATTTATTAAGAAAATTAATCATTTTATTAAGGAGTAATTTCTCAAAAAACTTTAGCTAAACTTGATATAAGTGAAATAGGTCGATAGTTAGTGACGTCCGTATTATCATTAGATTTATAGATAGGTATGATGATTGCTGTCTTGAAAGCTGATGGAAATACTCCAGATTGGAAGGATTTGTTAATGATATAAGCAAGTGGTTCTGTTATTTGTTTGGCCAGTATCTTTAGATGTTCAGCTCTAATTTCATCAACTCCAGGGCTTTTTTCATTTTTTAGAGTCATAATGGCATTGAAAACATCCTGATAGTCTACTTCAGTTAATACAAATGAATTATTCAGTCTTGTTTCATGCAGATGAATATCAGCATTTTGTTTGATATTATTTGCTAAGTTTCCTCCTATATTCGTGAAAAATTCTATGAACTCATCACATATTTGCTGAATATTGTCTGTTTTCTGTCCTGTTTGTGTTCTTATTTCATTAATATTGTTTTTTGAATAGGATGGCTTATTGAATATATCATTGACAGTGGACCATAGGTGTCTAGAGTCATGGGAATTATTATTCAATTGTTTTATATAGTAATTTTTTTTTGCTTTTCTCAAAAGTTCTATAAATTTGTTTTTATACTGATTATAATGATCTATATTTTCTTTCGTGGGTAAATATTTCATGATTTTACAGTCTTTCTTTTTCGTTTGCAGATTTTATTAGTCCTTTGGTCATCCAATCATTTCTGCTTTTTTCCTTGTGACTTATTTTAACCTTATTAGTACTAACTTCAATTACTTTTTGAATTTTGTGTATTAATAAATTTGTAGCTTCGTCTAAAGAATTTGTTAAAAAAATTTCGTCCCACGATTCCGTTTGTGCGTTAAATATTCATTTTGAGTTGTCAGTGAAATATTTGTATTCAAGGTTTCTTTCATTTTTTGCCCTTGGGCAGTTCTGGTTTTTATTTTGTGAAGATATCAATAATACAGTGGAATAATGATCTGTAATATCGGTTTCATAGATAATAGGCATGTAAGAAAAAATATTGGAAATATCCTTTATAAAGCAGTGATTAATGCAGGTTTTACTGGTGGGTCGTGTTACTTTATTTATGTATGATAAAAAACCATTACTTGATAAAATGTTTAAATATTCTTTCACCATGAATTTTCCTCTAAAATGTTTATATTGATGTCGCCTATAAATATTTGATTATGAAGGTGATTGTTTTCATTGTTTTTTAATAGTTCATCTATGTCTCTTATAAATGTATGAGGATCTGAAGATGGTGATCAGTAAACACAAGTAATTTTGACTCTACGATTTTCAATTTGTATTGTTAGATTGATACCTTTTTGTTCATTGTTGATTGTAAATATGGTATGGTTATAAGGCAGATTGTTTCGTACATACACCATCACTCCATCATTTTGATTATGGTTACCAAAATTATACAATGTATCGTACCCAGAGTCACATCGCCCACTTGCCATGTTTCGGATAGAATGATTATATCTATATCACTTTGTATTCTTTTGAAAATTAATTTAAAGTAGTCAAAGTTATGTTTTATACTTCTGATGTTCATATGATAAATTCTAACAGATATTTCAGGATTTTGTAAAAAAGAATTTAGCTCGCTAGTATCATGAGCAGTACAGTACTAATACGTTGAATTTGGAAGTTATTTACATAGTCGTGTGTCATAAATGATGCAATATTCTAAAATTTTGGCTAAAATTTCTTCTTTCTTAAAAAAGGATTTTCAAGTTGTACTGCTGTTGATAATATAGAAAAGTTGGACATTTTTTATCTAATGGTGAGTGGTTGGTACTATAATTTTTGTTATATCTATAGTTTGAAAATTTGCAATTACAACATACAACCGGTTCATGCTTACAACAGTCAGTATCGTGTACATCCTCTTTGCTGCATTTGGTACAGGTCTTGTTATTGCGGCATTTTTTCTCGGTGTGATTGAAGCGAAGACACTTCTTGCATTGCGTTATTTCGTTATTATCATACACTGGTAAACATTGCCATCCAAGAAGAATTTTTCCATTGTTATCTTCAAATATTGCCCTGAATAATTTGCCAGAAATGTCTGCAAATAATGTGTACCACTTTTTCGATGGGAGATACTTCACATATTTGATTTTGATGTAATCTTTTTCAATAAAATGATTTTGTTGGATAAGATCTAATTCTATGTCTTCTTCATGTGGTTTCTCCGTGCATCTATAATTGACAATGTTGATCTTCGGTCTAAACATTGTAGGCTCTGTGATTTTCATCTCCTAATTTCTTTTCGAATGCAGTTTTGAGTGTGTTGTGGTGTTCCTCAGCCAGTTTAATTATAATTCCTCCATTTTTAGAATTTCGTATATTTTCTATTTTTATTTTCAAATCCGCAAGGCTAATTTTTTTGTTAAGGTCTTTTCTCGTTTGTTCAGATGTTTGGATACCATTTGGTGTGACAATTATGTTCTTCATTGGGTCTTTATTGATTGTTGGAGTATCTCGCTTTAGTACTTGAAGCCACAGTTGAAATATTACTTTTATTGGTCCTGAAGTTGACACAGCTTGACAGTTTCCTTTGGTAGTAAATTTAAAATGGCTGAAAATGGTGCAGATTGTGCTGTTCGTCTCACCAATATTTCCAGGGATGTTATTTAAATAATGTCTATTATACATATATAACCTAGAATGTGTACTCGTGAAAAAAGAAAAACATTGCAAATTTCTAGTTTTTTTGCAGGTTTTAGGTTTGCTGATAGCTCTACGACATATATTTGGGTATTTCTTAATCGATGTAAGTATAGTGTGGATGTTCGTTCAGTTCCTGAACAACGAAAAATATTCAACTTTATGGATGTAATGGATATCAAAAAACCTGAATGGTTTTGTGGGAATATCAATCTAAGGTGCCGTAATGGTTCTGATGAACGGCAAGTAAATGGATGAATGTTTGGAAACGAGCAATAACTTTGAAATTTTTGGTAGTCTGTCATCAAGTAGGTGTTTAATGGCTATCGCAAGAGGTTTATAGGAAAATAACACACGTTAGGTGATGTTGAATCAGTAAAATCGCATATCAGTTGAAGCTGGTGATGTCTCAAGGACAAGCTGTCATCTCATACTTTGACAGCATTTTGTTTTCAACATTTCAGAGGAATTGGTTGCTGAAATTTGTTGACTGGATGTTGAAGCTCATTCGTTGTATTTGATGAACTGTTACCCTATAGGTGGAGAATAATGGACTGTTAATTTGTCAGCCTTGGTGAAATCCACCCTTAATGTTCTATAATAAAATTCCTGAGGTGTATCATTCTTGGGTTCTGTAAAAAAAGTTAAACTTATGTTTATTTCTCTAACGGTCTGATCATGAAAGTAACACGAATTATTTTTATTGTATATCATTGCACCTCTGTATGTTTGTTATAACTATTGGTTTGTGATTTTTCTATTTCAGAAATTTTTGTATTACTAATCTACCACTTAACTAGAGAATAGAACTTGGACTAAATGCTTATATTCGCCAATCAGTCCCCTGTAATTTTTTATTTTGTTAATAAAAACGTCGATTAGTTATGCATCTGGATTCTCCTGATCCAAAATCATCATCAAAAACGCCGAAAATAGACATAACGGAACTGGCCTTTAGAAATATTTTTTAAAGGACAGTGCCTTCATCCACCTCAATATCGAAATACAATCCAATGCTTGCCAGTTTTCTTTCCCATTGTACATGTATGGAGTTTGCAATAATACTAATCATGGTTATCATCCCATGTTTCCGATAAATATACAATCGCGGCTCATATTCGGAGCAGGAAGAGGTGTATTTTGTAACTTTATACACTTCCATTACCAATATCATGTTTACATGGCTGTTCACGTCGTATCGGGAATCAATTTAAGCGATTTTAAAAAACAGAGCATCTAAATTCCATCGTTAAGTAAACAGCATCATTTAGAGCAGAAGATACATTTAAAGATAACAAAACATTCCTGTAAATATATGTCGTAAAATTTCTCATTACAAATATACAGGGCGTGTTAAATTTCTCCGCCGCGGTGGTGAGTATTTACAAAACATAAATACAGGGTCCTTTACACGACGTGTAGATCTTGGAAACATAAGCAATTTTTCTTAGTACCATATACATATATTCTGAATACCGTCCTGTAGCCGCGACATCCCCGACTGGTACTAGGACACTGGCTCAACCCGACGACAGAACTGGGTCGGGGTCAGTGTGTCAGGTCAGTATGCAACCTTCAACCGACGGTTACGGTCACGCGTGTAGAGGTAACCGCGTAGACGAGAATCCCTCAACAAGCACTAGAGACGTGGCTAGAGGAGTGCAAGTATCAAAAACTAAAGTGTGGCAAACGCTGCGTGAAGAGGGGCTGTATCCGTTTCACGTCCAACGTGTACAAGCCCTTCAACCTGACGATTTTCCAGCAAGAGTGCGGTTTTGCGAGTGGTTGTTGCATCAACACGACAATAATCCGGACTTTTTGAAGTGCATATAGGTGACAGACGAATCTACGTTCACGCGTAATGGGGTGAATAATTTTCGCAACACTCATGTTTGATCAGTAGAAAATCCGCACGCTGTCCGTCGGGCACATTTTCAACAAACATTTTCGGTGAATGTTTGGGCTGGCATGGTGAACGGTATGCTCATTGGACCATTTATTCTCCCAAATCGATTGGACGGGATGCAATCAGTGGCGGCTCGTGCCAATTCAGTGAGGTAGTGCCAGAATGGAAGCCATAATTTTGAATCGATTCAAAATTGTAAAGAATAACTTATAACTTACCCCTGATAGTTAGTGGTCAAAGTTCTTGAGGTTCAATAAATCTATATGTCCAAAAAAAAATCAAAAATAAAACTATTTACACACGCGCACCAAATTATAAAACAAGTGTGGAGAAGTACCTATAACTTCAAAGTTTTCTATACATGAAGTCCATTCTTCTTTCTTTTTTGGTAGCAAAGTTTTCGATTACCTTATTATTAAAATTTTCAATGCCACTAACAAAATGTTTTTCTGCAGACAGCATTCCTAAAGCACTAAGCCTTTCTTCCTTCATTGTGTTTCTGAGGAAAGTTTTAATCCGTTTCAGCATTGAAAAAGAGCGTTCTGCTTCAGATGTTGACATCGGTATAGTGATTAAAATACTTAAGAGCTTAAGAGTTTCTTGAAACGTACAATTTAATCCTTCCTCGTTCAATAAAATGGATAGTGGAACAGCTCCAGAAGTAGTACTCAATTCTTCTCTCTGATATAATACTTGTAACTCAGTTTTAAGCCTGTTTTTGTCTAAAAATGAAAATTGTGTGCATGTGTCATTTAAATGTGCTTCAGGAAACTGATGTTTATAAACAGAAAACTTTTCAGACACAAATAAATTAGAAGCAACTAAATGCCCAGAAAAGTTAAATCTTGTTCTTATTTGCGATAATACTGCATCGCATATTTCTAACGCTTCCCGTTTTTTGCTGCCTTCTTCAACTTGCCTTTTTTTTCTTGCCGGTTCATCAGTTTCTCTCTGCACTCGTTCAATCTCGTCAATAATGCTATCCATTTGTTCTCGTATAGTTTGAATTGCTGCTTCAAAATTCTCTAAATCATTTTTGACCTTAACAGAATCGGTGCATACTTTTTGTAATTGGTTAAAGACAATTTCAACATGTGGCATTATTTTATGGAATATACTTAGCCAAAATACAAAATTTGTATCTTGCAGCTTTAATTTGTACCCACTGGCTTGATTAATCGACGAAGAATCGCGTGAAGTACTTTCTATATTGTCCATAACTTCAATCAGGTCTTTCCTATTTTCATAAACTGTATGAACACCTCGTGACTGAAAATTCCAACGTGTTTGGGAAGATCTTGGCAATCTGCGATTAACTATTTCATCCAAAATTTTTGTTCTTTGAGGAGACGTCGAAAAAAAAGAGCACAATCCAGATAAATTATGGAAAAATATTCTAGCCTGCTTATTGACAGAGCATGCGCTTGTCATAATTAGATTTAACTGGTGTGCATAGCAATGAACATAATTTGCAAGTGGATAAGTTTCCTTAATAATCTTTTGAACGCCATTCAATTCACCACTCATAACAGACGCACCATCATAGCTTTGAGCTATTAATTTGTTTGGATTTTGATCTATTAATGGATTTACAACATTTAAAACGCATGCAGCGATTGATTTGGCATCGTGTCCGTCGGGGACGTAAAATCTCCAAAATCTCTCAACTGGTTGTCCTTTACACAAATATCTGAAAATAATAACTAACTGAAATTCACAGGCTACGTCAGTCGTTTCATCGGCAATTACTGCAACAAAAGGAGAATTTGCAATCTCCTTCTTAACTTCTTCATGATAAACATCTAGCATGCACTCAAGAAGCTCGTTTTGAGTTGTTTTTGAGGTACCCTTGAAAAGTTTGGCACTTTGAATATGGACTTTCAATTCGTTGTCTAATTCGGCGCTAAAATTCACCAGCTCCTTAAATATGCCTCTGTTTTCCGAATTTTCCTTTTCATCGTGACCCCTTAAGGCTAACTCAAATACTCCACAAAACCTTATACAATTAATAATTTTATTCAATACATATCGATTCTTATCCACTTGATTATTATGTTTAATTAGATCATTGCGATAAGCCGAATTGAGTTGAGTCCTTATATTTAATTTACCAAGAATAGAAAAGCTAAAAACATTATTCATATGGACTTTACATTTTTCGTGGGTCTTCATTTTATCCCATATATGTATAAGATCATCTGTACCTTTTTTTGACCAAGTCTCGTCACCTCCAAATAGAACACATACAAAACAAAATAGTTTATTCGTTTCTTCACAACCACATATCCAGCTGTTTTTATCGTACACATTTTTATTAAATTTGCGACAGCGCGATTTTTGTCCGCTACCACTTTGTTTCTCAATTTTTAAATCGGGTATTGGCCGTCCTAATTCTTTAATTTGCAGTTTTTGATCCAGCGAAAAACCACTAAATGAGTTTTTTAATATCCCGATTTTATTCATTTTCACTAGTTTTAATAAAACAGTAAAAAATATGATCACAAAACAGAGCAGTTCATTAACACTAGACGTACTAAAACAAAAACGTTATTTCTCACTTTTCAGGTAAAAAAAGACCGAAATCAGCACTAGACGTAATCATAACGAAACGACCGACCGAACAAAAACACCGCCGATATCATTTGATAACGAATTACGACTGATGATGTGCCTGGCACAAATTATACTTGTCTTTCGCTATTCACCTCATATAAAAATGTGTATTGTAGCGTTATCTCTGTCGCTCGTATGCGATGCTGGTAAAATTTCTCTCTTTTTATTTGGGCCGGCCCGACATTGGCACAAGTTGATGACGTCAAGGTCAAGGCATGCTTTATATCTCGTCGCGTGTTCGGGTGCTTGCGGTGTTGTCACGTTGTCAGTGTTGTCACTTCATATAATTTATACCAAAAAAAAATGAAAAAGCAAAAAATAAAGTAAAACATTGAAGATTGAAAAAAATATTCTTTTTGAAGAAGACAAGGTAGTGCCATGGCACCGTGGCACTACCTCACGAGCCGCCACTGGATGCAATACCTAGACTTTTTACGCAACATTTTGCCTTCCTTGTTTGCCTGGGTCTGCTCGGTAGCGCATCAGCTGATTTCATTTTCTGTTGGAGTGGTATGATTTCGGGCAGAGACGTACTTAGCCCTTCTCGTCAACTGGAAAGTGAGTACTTTTTCCTTTATTTTTTTTTACTTGGTCGCCCTCGTTTCACTACACATTACCTTTGTTATTTCAAGGGTAGTTGTTTCTGAAAAGGAAAACCCCAACTTTGTTGTTCAAATAACGCTATTTTGAAATAGGTTTACTCTCCTAGTAGATACATCACATACATTTTTCAATATAAAACTTTAGCGTATTTTCCAAGCAGAATGGGTTGCATTTTTTATAAGAGCTTAACCCTAAATAAAATCAAACCAATTGTTCTCCGAAAGGAGTAGCCTGACAAACATTTCTAAGGAGAGGCGATTCATGTAGAATTATTCAACAGTACAATAGATGTTTTAAATAAGTCATAATTGAATAATATCATTTTTTCTCATGTATAGATCAATTTTCATACAGGGTGAATTTTTAGTGTGAACCCCGAACTTTTTTTTGTAACTTAAGTTTAGTCATTTTGGTTTTATTGCTTATTGAAATTCTTAGAGACTTCTTGATTTTATTGGACATTTTACGTATTCAAATATGGGGGCACCTTCTATTACATTGATCATGATTTTGATTTTTGAGCTGCCATAACTTTTTAGAACAAGGATATATTAGGTTAGTATATTTTTATCTTTTGCTTTACTTTTCTTGTACAAGGAAATGTACATGGTTTTGTTTCAAGTGCGAATGTTTTCAATGAGTAGTTTTATCTCAGACAGAGAGTAGAGTAGATTTTTGAACAGTCTTTCTCTTTCTGGGTTTTTTTTTTACTACCATAAGTTTTGGCAACGAGGCCCCCTGCCCAGTGACGTGCCCACTACTGGCCACTTTTTGACCGGAGTTGAGGACATCTCGGCCGCGCCTGACAAAGAAGACCTACAGATAAGTTTAATATACTAAGTGACATATAAATCCGAACACCCAGTTTAAATGGTTTTATTTTAATAAAATTTTGTATAAGTACTTAATGAAGCATAATAAGTAAATGATAAAAATTTCAAAATGATTGCACTGCTTTAAAGCCCTTTGACCTTTAATAATGTGTGGATGTACCCTGATGTGCTACGCATTCTCCAACGCGCCTAGGCATGCTTCTGATCAGGTGGTCAACGTCCTCCTGTGGTATCTCATTCCAGGCAACGACCAACTCCTCTCGAAGTGCTTCTAGAGTCTGAGGAGGACGTTGTAAATTGAGCAATCTCCTACCCATCATATCCCACACGTGCTCAATTGGGGATAAGTCGGGAGATCTTGGTGGCCATGGTAACAATGTGACATCATTATGTTGAAAGAAGTCTATTGTGACTCTTGCAACATGTGGTCGGGCATTATCTTGTTGGAAAGTTGGATCTGCCAGGGTGTCAAGATAGGGTAAAAGATGGGGTTTTAGAACTTCGTGAATATAACGCTGCGCGTTCATGTTACCTCTGATGAAGATTAAAGGTGACCTGGAACCATAAGCTATAGCACCCCAAACCATAACTCCAACAGTGTGATGAACATGTCTTTCAACAAAACACTGTGGATTCCTCCTTTCACCACGTCGCCTTCTAACCCTGGCACGACCATCGTGCATGCCTAAACAAAATCGACACTCGTCACTAAAGACAATACTGTTCCATTCCTGATCCCAGAGTGACCGTTGTCTGCACCACTCAAGGCGATTACGTCGGTGTTCTCGAGTTAAAGGGAGGACCCAGTGTGGCCGGTATGAAAACAAGCCAAAACTTCTCATTCGTCGGTAAACACTTCGCATGCCAATAGGTCTTCCGTGTTCTGCAAACCATTCATTTGCAATGGACCTGGTAGTGGAGAAACGGTCCCTTAAGGCCAATAATCTTAGGCGGCGATCTTCACGGTCTGTTGTTCTACGGCGGCGTCCAGTGCCCCTTGCTCTTTGCGTACCGCCTTCTCGAAGCCATGCCTGACAACACCTAACCACAGTGTCTACACTTCTTTGCACTCTAACTGCAATTGCCCGAAAAGAAAGTCCAGCTTCCCGAAGCCCACTATACGGCCCCTATCAAACTCAGTAAGTTGACGAAATCGTACAGGTCTCCGTACTCTAGGCATCGTAACCGATCGTAAAGGATTTCAAGAACCAAAATCCGCCAACGTTGATTCTTTATTGCGGCTGAAATATTCATTTTTAGAGCGTTAGTGAATTAAAAAAAAGCAGTATAAAAACCGGAATGTCCAACTGATAAGGCTAAAAATTTTTTCACTTGTTATTTACAGTAAGATAAATACATTCACCAACTTTTATTAAAATAAAACCATTTAAACTGGGTGTTCGGATTTATATGTCACTTAGTATATTAAGGCGCAAAATATCTGTAAATACTTCGGGCGTATACCATGGTAGACGTTTCACGGGGTTATCTCGAAAAATAATTTTGTCAGGTTGTATTTAAGATTTATAACATCCTTTCTTTCTTTTATTACTCGCACTCCAGTAGTGGAGCACATGTGTTTTTCTTATTAATCAATATTGTGATTCATTTAATATTTTGTATTATTTGGCTCTCTCTGATAATTTCGTCATCTCTGTTAGATTCTCCTTGTGTGGTAGTCAAGAAAACAAGTTCCAACTAACATCTCGGGGAATTGTGGCTTAATCCGCCCTAACTCATTGACGCTCTTTTATCATTGTGTTTTATTAATTAACCAAAAAGAGGCGTGGCAAAGTGCTAAAAACGAATAAGTAACAAGAAACGGATGAAGCTCTTAAAACGTAGAAAGTAAGCCGAAGTGATAATACATGATATAATGATTTTATTTTATTCATCCGATACATAGCGCATTACCCGATTTCTCAAGTTGAAAATCTCTTCGTTTAATCGGCATACGGGAAACCCATAACATAGTTTTACCGACCGGCCATATATTCACGGCATTATTACTTTTTAGAATTACACACCTAAAGAGGCTTAAAATAGTTGAGTAGGTATACTGGGTATGCAAATCACATCGTTCCAGTGACTGCGTTTATATTACACGACTATAGACAGATTTACAATTTAAATACAGTTGATTCCATGTTTGTAGGTGTATTGCATTGCTATGTGTGAGATGGAGTGCTAGCTGCGTTTGGAAACACACTAATTTGTAACGGATGGGAGTTTTTGGACAAGAATCGCACTTTCTCGAGGGGATACGTTATACAGGGTGATTCACAAGTCATGACCAAACATCATACCCATGACTGCAGTCTTCTATGTAACATTTTTTCGTCTAGGGCTTCATTAAAAAGATACGGGGTGTTGAAGTTTACATGGCGATGTGGTTTCAGGATTCCTATATGTGTACAATCAATTACACCAATTGCTGTCGGAAATTTATACATGCTTGGCCTCCATCAGTTCATGGTTGGTAGTTGGAAACTTGATCCATTCGTTCGACTGTCCAACTATTCTGTTCATAACTCTATCCACAGTCCGAGATACCGTTGCTTGACTAACACCAAGTTCCTGATCAATACCTTGTTGATATCCATGGTCACCGAGATAGCGTAGACATATTCTTCATTTTATGAATACATGAAAGTGCTCCTCCTCGAGTTTCCTCATTCTCGACGAAAAATCTGTCCGCAAGCCATTGTACATTTGCTTCGTCGAATCGATATAATTTTTTGAAGTCACTACCAAGTGAAGGTAGACGAGGTTTGTACGTTTTACCATCCACAATTTCCGCCATCATCGTTTGACCACCTTTCGTTGCGAAGTTGAGTCTGCTACTGACCACACTCACAATCTTTGAAGGATGTGCTTCGTATGCCAAGTATAAGGTGAAGATTATGAATATCCTTTTACTTATGTCACTGCTTTGAAAGATATGCTTATACTCAAAAAGCAAAAGAAAAACAATCTTGCGATAATACGAGAAGAGAATTGAGTAAGAGAATAAATCTTTCATCTCTGAACATTCAAATAGAAAGTGTGAGAAACTCAAAAAATGGCGGAATTGATATAAAAATTGATGAATCAAATCATAATAAACTGAAAGATGAACTTCAAAATAAATTGAATGAAAAATACCAAGTTACTGAGCCGAAAATGTTAAATCCAAAAATTAAAATAATAAATTATAAAAGTAGTGAGAAACCGAATGAAAAGCAAATTGAAGAAGATCTTATACATCAGAATTATATGATTCAGAGTGGAGACATACAAGTAAAGTTTATCAACTATTTTCCATCAAGAAACAATTACACTATCTACGCGGAAACTTCTGGAAAGCTATTCAAAAAAATCTTCGAAGACAATAATAGAAGAATACTTCTGGGATGGCAATGTTTGACAGCATATCAAAATAACGACATTTCTCAGTGTAGAAAATGCTACCGTTTTAATCATTCAGAAAAGAATTGCAGGAATGAGAAGATATGTGCCAACTGTGGCAACGGTCACGAAGGAGAAAATTGTAAGCATGTATCAATAGAATGCTGCAACTGTAGATATGGAAATGAGAGATATAAAAAAAATTATAATATTAACCACTCACCTACCGACAAAAACTGTCCATCGTACAAATACTATCAGGAACAAGAAAACTTAAAGATACTTTTTTAAAATTCAAGTTCATCTTTTACTACTCCTATCTCTAAAGAGGACCTAAAAATGTCAGTAAATAAATACATTAATGATTTCCAAATTCCAAGTATTGCAACAAATATAGCACAAAACGTCGATGAACTTAATTTATGTACACAAAATTCTGATGCAAAAATTCGAATTTTTAATATGAACATAAGGAGTATAAAACACAACATTGATTACTTGAAAATACTACTCGACCAAATATGGTACAATTTTGATCTAATAGTTTTAACTGAAACGTGGCAAGTGGTTGATATTTCTTGCTTCAATCAGCAGGGATATGACACGCTGTATAACTTTGGCACTTATAACCAAAACGATGGGGTGATAGTTTTTGTAAGAAATAAACTGCAATATAATCATGATACATTCACTTTCACCGACGGAATCAAAATTTTAAACATAATGATCCAAATTAACCATAACAAAATTGAGGTATCTGCAATTTATCGTCCGCTATGTTCAGAACCCCACGAGTTTTTAAAGAATATCGAATTTTTTTTTCAAAATCAAAATAAAGTTCATTTAAAGCAACATATTTTCTTGGGAGATGTCAATATAAATATTTTGGACGATGATCCCATCACAAATGAATACTTGAATATCCTATCAAGTAACGGATTTCTGTCCTATACAAACCTACCTACAAGGTCCATCGGTGGCACATGTATAGATCACTGCTTTGTGAAAGACCTATCCAAGAAAATTACTTGTAAACCAATAATCCTAGAAAGCGATATTACTGACCACCTCTCCACTGTTTTACTGATATCTTCAAATGAAAAACATTCTAACATCCCTACCGTTAATAACAACCAGAAAAATTACAAATTTTTTGTCGACAATTCAAAACTAATATCAAATGTCAAACAAGAATCCTGGGAACAATTATACTCTATAAATAATATAGACAAAGCAACGGGACTGTTCATAGAGTAAATAAAAAAACTAATAGATATTAGTACCAATAAAGTAATAACTAGTCCCAAAGAGAAAAGCAGAAATGCCTGGATTACCAAAGGATTAATAACATCGGCAATAGAAAAAGAAAGCCTATATAATGTAATGAAACTAACGCCAACTACAGAGAATACCGACTGCTAAAACCAATATAAAAATAAATTTATAGAGCTTGTAAGGCAAACCAAACGAAAACATTACCTAAATAAATTGAATAATAACTTAAATGATCCTAAGCGGCTTTGGACAACTATTGATGAGATTACTGGGATAACCAAATTTAAAGAGTGTGTCACTGAGTTAAATACAACATCGGGAACAGTATTAAAAAATACTCAACAGATATGCGATGAATTTGTACAGTTCTTTACTGACATAGGCGAAAATTTAGCAAGTAATATACAAGCAAATGTACAAAATACTCAGCCTCCAAAAAGAACTTTGAACACATTTATTTTGGATAAAGTCGAGCAATGTGAAGTATACACCACTGTTATGTCCTTAAAAAATCGGAAAAGTCCTGGGTTCGATGGTATTAAAAGCGAGCATTTGAAAATTATAGCCGAGGACATAACGGAACCACTCACTTACCTAATCAACAAATGCTTTGAATCTGGCATATATACCTCAATTTTAAAAAAAGGTAATATAATACCGATACATAAATCAGGAACAAAAACAGATGTTAACAACTATAGACCAATAACAATAATATCCAGTGTAGCAAAGGTTTTTGAAAAAGTTTTATCTACTAGAATGATTCGATACCTCACAAAATTCAAAATTTTAAGTGAAAATCAATATGGATTTACAGAAGGGAAGGCTACATCGGACGCAATAACTAAAATTGTAAATCAAATACATCAAAATATTGATAACAGAATCCCTTCAATCTGCATTTTTGTTGATTTAAAGAAAGCTTTCGACACAGTTAATCACAAATTATTATCAGAAGCATTGGAGAGAATTGGTTTCAGAGGAAACGCGTACTCACTGATTGAAAGTTATTTGTCAAATCGCCCACAATCTGTACAGATATCAGGATCATTTAGTAAAGAAATGTATATTAAGTGTGGTGTCCGGTGTCCCACAAGGAACTGTCTTAGGTCCGCTGTTATTCTATATATATTTAAATGATATTTTCCAAATTAATTGTGTTGGCAAAATAACTAGTTTTGCAGATGATACTGCAATATTATATGAAGGCACTGACAGGTCTGATCTGAAAAATGTAATTGAAAATGATTTTATCAAAATTATTCGGTGGTTTAACAGTAGAAAATTAAGCATTAACTACTCTAAAACACATTTTTTACCATTTGGATCTTATGCTAGACATCTGCCAAATTACAAAAATTTCTCCTTCAATATTAATGATCAAAAAATGCAAATTAATAGAGTGCCCAACATAAAATACCTTGGAGTGGTCTTGGATCCTCACTTACGATGGGACATCCATATTTTAAAGAAAGTTAGATTTGAATCCTACAAAATTAAATACCTTGGGAATATATTGACAGAAAAATATCTTCGAACATTATACCATGCACTGATTGAACCTCATCTCACATATGGTATATTAGCATGGGGAGCTGCATGTTCCTCACATATCTATAATTTAGATGTTTTTCAAAAAAGTATTCTAAAAATGATATTTAAAAAACCGAAACCTTATCCCACTGAAAAATTATACGCAGATGTTCGAACGTATGATATAAGACAGCTTTATTTCTTACACAGTATCACTCACTACCATAAATTTGTAAACACCGACCAACAAATTAGACATAATCATTATACCAGGTACAAAATTCGTGGCACAGTAGTTCCTCAACCGCATAAATCTATAATGCAGCGATCATATCTCTATTTAGCGACTAAATTTTATGAAATTATACCTAAAGATTTAAAAGATTTACGTTTCGGAAATTGTTTCGAAAGAAATTTAAAAAAGTGGCTACATTCTATATCTAGGACTGAAATTCATAAACTCATAAATACGAACATCAACTAAATACATAATGTACTTTAGCTAATTTTTGTCATTTGCATTCTACAGTTTCAACTTAAATTATTGGTCCATGTACAGGCGATGCCTTCTATTGGGCCTGTTTTGATTTTATATTTATTTACTCATATTGTTTGTTATCTTTGTACATTGAGTAAATAAATATTAAAAATATTATTATTATTATTATTGACTTCAAATTATTATAAATACCATCTGGAGGATTTCCTTCAAAACTTGCAAGTACAAGGATATTCTTTGTTTTATGAATACGGCTCAATATCTTAAAAACCGTCAAATGGAATGAACTAAGATTTTGTATGTGGATTTACCTAAGTATTGTACATATTCAAAAGTCCTTACAGGCATTGTTTTTCCAAATAAAAATAGTACGCCACTGTTTTTTTTTTTCGAAACACGCAATTTTTCGAATTTTTCCTTTAATTTGCTTCAAGTAGTTACTCCTGTTCTGACGGATACAAGTGCGGCATCTTTTTAATAAAAAAAAAACGAATTTCCGCAAAATTTGTTTTGCCTGTGCTGCTCACTTTCAAGAGTATGCTGATAAACTTGGCTTTTAGTAAAATCCCAAACAAAAAAGTCCAGAGAAGTTAAATCCGTATGTACACCGAAAAGTAATAGTATTGCGTACTCGTACAAACACAGGCACATTCTGATTGAATCTGTGGGTAGAAAAATATTACAACTCGCATTGTAAATTAATTCCCGATGTTTGATAAGACGGTCGGATCCGATTTTTGGCATGTCGCGAACAAGGTTGTATGCTTACCATTAGAAGAATTAACATAGACATAAATTCAGTTGTGTTGTTGCTACGGGCATGTATCTGGTCAGGTTGCATAACTCACTCTATATGTAATGTTGACTTGTATATATCTACACGTTGGAAAACGGACGACTGTTCTTATTTATGGGATTTAGATAAGGAGGCTGTATGGTAACAGATTGCTGCAGTAGGCTGACAGGTGCAAGAGATAGATGTAATAGATGTGTACAACCACGAAATTTGATAGTTTCGTATTCTACTTCTGAATTTCTATAATACCGCTTTCGACAAACCTTAGCGTTCCGACGGGTGGTACCACCCAGGCTAGATGGTCTGAGATTCACGACATCCATGACAAAAGGAACTATTCTCTTAGGATGGGATTCGAACCCGAGCAGCTTACGGCGATTACGTTCCTTATCTTTAGAAGTAAGTACCACAAGGTTCGGTTCTTGGGCCGCTTAAATCTATAATACATGCATTTCTCAAAATTCTACTGTAGTTCGCTATATCGACGACATCCAACTGTTGTTAAGTTAATCATTCTATGATGATTTTCAAATAGCTGAAACTAAAATCAACACTGACCTGAACCGCTCAGTCGGAGTAACTCAGTAGTGCTCAGCATCAACACCATTCCACAGCACACTTTTTGGTGCAATTTGGATGCATATCACTTTCACACTAAAAACCACTGGAAAGCAGTTCTGGTCAGGACTTTATACAGGTTAAAGTGTGAGAAGTACTTCCTAGCTCTATTATTTATGATAGAAGGTTGTTCTATTAAGCTGAGCGTAATGATGCAGAAATTCGCTGTTCAACTAGATTATGGACGTAATAGACAGGAGGTTCTTTTTTCTCTCACCTTCACCGCTTATATGGCACTTGCGAATAGGAAAACCATTCTTCACCCGGAATATCATACCGTAAGCGAACTGATTTCCTAATGCAGTTGCGCATTTTTAAGGAAATCCTGTTTCTTGACAGACTGCGAACACACCTTTTGGTTCTGATAGACCGGTAAAATTAAGTCGAAATACAAAAATGACGGCGTTCTATCCAATTAACATAATCATTCGTTCACACTATGGTGTCGTCAGTAGGTAGATCATGATATACAGGGTGTCCGCAAAGTTGGGGTTTTCCTTTACACGACGTGTAGATCTTGAAAACATAAGCAATTTTTCTTAGTATACACCAATGTCTTAAGGGAACCGAGATAAAGGGCTCTGCAACATCAAAAATATCTGAATACCGTCCTGTAGCCGCGACATTCCCGAGTGGTACTAGGACATTAGCTCAACCCGACGACAGAACGGGGTCGGGGTCAGTGTGTCAGGTCAGTATGCAACCTTCAACCGACGGTTACGGTCACGCGTGTAGAGGTAATCGCGTAGACGAGAATCCCTCAACAAGTACTAGAGACGTGGCTAGAGAAGTGCAAGTATCAAAAACTAAAGTGTGGCAAACGCGGCGTGAAGAGGGGCTGTATCCGTTTCACGTCCAACGTGTACAAGCCCTTCAACCTGACGATTTTCCAGCAAAAGTGCGGTTTTGTGAGTGGTTGTTGCATCAACATGACAATAATCCGAACTTTTTGATATCGGTGCATTAGATATGGCATCAATGCCAACAGCGCTCAGCACGTATTCCATCAGCTTTTTTAGCTGAATAAAAGAAAACACCCGTTATTTAGTTGTCTCAGTGACGATGGTCTAATCTTTGACCATAACCTCAAGTGTCTTGTCGTAACAGAAGTGACGTCACTGATGCTTTAGAGTTGATTGATAGCAATTTGTATTATTTATTTAATCGTTATATAAATTCTTAATTATTCTACACGTCTTTCAAACATTTTCAAAATTTCCTCTTAAAATCCAGGTACATGTTTGAAAGCATGTGCTCTAATTTGCTTTCTATTGGTTAGATTCCTGCTTTGTTGGTGTCAACCAAATTTTCCCAATGAACTTCAAGGCGTTAGACATGTTGCCCTTTCTAGCTCAGCGTTCCCCTTGTAGGCGCTTGGGGACATTGGAGGGACGGGGGCAGTAAAATATCTGAAGGAAGTTGAGGAGCGATGATTGGATTTGAGAAGCGACTGAATGGACAACTTTTGTCTTCCGCTTTTCAATAGGCTACTTGACTCATATCTAATTTCATAGATTCTTGAACAATTTCATGGAGGGGGCGCTAGAAAATAGTTGATTTTCAAAGTGAGCAGTAGACGAAATAAGCCACTTCTGGTCTAGCTAATATTACTGGACCATTTTACTCAGTCATCCACATCCTTGAGTTAACGCCCGGTGACCAATCCTCCAACAGAACACCGGCCGGCCGTATCTCGCGTTAATATCCAACCTTTGAATTCAATATTTCAATTATTTATTGCTACCGTTTCTGCGATACATGTAATTACATCAGATTATTACCAAGAATTAAAAATCCCTAGCGAGATGTTGCAACCGCACTACAATTTATGATATATAGGACAACGTCTAGATGGCATAAAATATGTATGTATGTCCGCAGCAAAACTGTATGGCTTAACCGTAGCCTCATCGACTTCATCGCCCATGAACCGACAGGCTTCATTAAATTCATGAAATCGCAGCCGTATAACAGATTTTGTGGACCAACTCCACATTTCACCCCGATGACATGAATATATTTATAAAATATAAATGTTTGTTAAATATCTGTGGCGACAGATTATTCAATATTTAATAAGTATATTATACATGTATATATATTCAGAATCATTATAGTATCCATATATTGGCAAAACTTAAAGCGTAGTGAACTCTTTTGACTGAAATCTCGAGCTTTCGACAAACTATTTTGTCATCTTCAGGAGCTAAAACACAAATATCAAAATAGCAACCAAGTCAGAACAGATTTAAATTACCAATTACTTACTCGTCGATGAGGTGGCTGCTAAATAGTGATTTAGATCGAAAGCGTGAATAAGAACACTTGTTACGATTATAAAAACAAAACCATCATATTTTTTATATAAAGTACATTTTGCCAAAATTTAACTAATTCAGCATTTTGGGAAATATGTAAATTTTGTCAAACTCCCCTCGTATCCTGAGGATTTTACGTTGGCAATAAATTTTACACTTCCACATTATTTCATGACGTACATCTTTCATCTGTCGACCACGACACATCCCCGGTTCATTCATCTTCAACACGTGCAACAAGTATACGATGACAAATGAAATTTTCTTTCCCCAATATGTAGTTTTAGTTTTTAATCCATTTTCCATTCTTTAATATTTTCGGGTTTATTGACAGATGTTTGTAGCGCATGGCTCTGTGTTCCGTCGTTAACAACAAACCTAATGTGTCCGATCTTTTGTTTTTATAACCGTAATAAGCGTTCTCATCCACGCTTTCATTCTAAAACACAATTTAGCAGCAACATCATCGACGAGTGAGTAATTGGAAATTTAAGTCTAGTTTTTAACGGTTATTTTCAAATTTGTGCTTTAGCTCCTGAAGATGACAACATGGTTTGTCGAAAGCTCGAGATTTCAGTCAAAAGTACGCCTTAATGTTTGCCAATTCCCAATAAACAATTTAATTGTATTTTTTGCCCAACTGGTATATTCTATTTTTTTAAATCAATTTGGTATTCTAATGAAATATCTTAAGATTTTTCGTAAGTATTTAGGAAATATATAAAGCAACAGATTTTGAATCATCAATCTGATTCATATTTTCAGTGTATATAGAAAATTCTTCATTGGTTATTTTAGCTTTTCTAAAATTGGGCTTATAAAGGAAATTCATTCTAGAAGAAATAAATGGTTTAATTCGGTAGAAAAATTTCCTTTAAAAATATTTTAAACCTCTTCTGCATCTCGCAAATCCACTCCCGTAAGAAAACAAAAACTTACTAATTATGACTTATTATTAAATTCCTAAGATGCTTTCCAGTGGTTTTTTGTTAGTGAAATTCTCATGAACTGGTGTAGAAGGTGTATATGGGTATATAAAATGCAGTGTATCTAAATTAGAGCTGCTAAAAGCTAAAGCTAAAAGCACCTACAAGAACTCGGCATATACTTCTTATGAGAGTTCCAGATTTAGTCAATTGTTATGACCACTTGGTATGTTATCTTAGATACCTTGATGAAAAACGTCTAAGGGCAACACTTGATCCCTATATTTATATATACAGGGTGTCCGCAAAGTTGGGGTTTTCCTTTTCAGAAACAACTACCCTTGAAATAACAAAGGTAATGTGTAGTGAAACGAGGGCGACCAAGTAAAAAAAAAATAAAGGAAAAAGTACTCACTCTCCAGTTGACGAGAAGGGCTAAGTACGTCTCTGCCCGAAATCATACCGCTCCAACAGTTAATGAAATCAGCTGATGCGCTACCGAGCAGACGCACCATGCCAGCCCAAACGTTCACCGAAAATGTGCCCGACGGACAGCGTGCGGATTTTCTACTGACCAAACATGAGTGTTGCGAAAGTTATTCACCCCATTACGCGTGAACGTAGATTCGTCTGTCACCAATATGCACTTCAAAAAGTCCGGATTATTGTCATGTTGATGCAACAACCACTCACAAAACCGCACTCTTGCTGGAAAATCGTCAGGTTGAAGGGCTTGTACAGGTTGTACGTGAAACGGATACAGCCCTTCTTCACGCAGCGTTTGCCACACTTTAGTTTTTGATACTTGCATTTCTCTAGCCAAGTCTCTAGTGCTTGTTGAGGGATTCTCGTCTACGCGATTACATCTACACGCGTGACCGTAATCGTCGGTTGAAGGTTGCATACTGACCTCACACACTGACCCCGACCCAGTTCTGTCGTCGGGTTGAGCCAGTGACATCGTACCACTCGGTGATGTCGCGGGTCACGGCTACAGGACGGTATTCAGATATTTTTGTTGTTGCAGAGCCCTTTATCTCGGTTCCCTTAAGACATTGGTGTATATGGTACTAAGAAAAATTGCTTATGTTTTCAAGATCTACACGTCGTGTAAAGGAAAACCCCAACTTTAAAGAAAAATAGGTAGCACTGATTTTTATTGCAAATTTCATATATTGTGTAAACTTTAGCAACTAAATATATTACTCTTTTACATCTTCGGTTATTTTTGTATATTGTTAGTTACTGTGGAAATAAAATGAAAATCACCTTCATTACCTAATATTTTTTGTACGCATAGGTATCTATGGAATAGTACTTTAGTCTTTAAAAACTAAGCAAAATTTCGAAAATAGTCCAACGGCCAAAATATAGTAAATTCGATAAAGATACATAAAAAAATATACTAAGTGACATATAAATCCGAACACCCAGTTTAAATGGTTTTATTTTAATAAAATTTTGTATAAGTACTTAATGAAGCATAAGTAAATGATAAAAATTTCAAAATGATTGCACTGCTTTAAGGCCCTTTGACCTTTAATAATGTGTGGATACACCCTGATGTGCTACGCATTCTCCAACGCGCCTAGGCATGCTTCTGATCAGGTGGTCAATGTCCTCCTGTGGTATCTCATTCCAGGCAACCACCAACTCCTCTCGAAGTGCTTCTAGAGCCTGAGGAGGACGTTGCAAATTGAGCAATCTCCTACCCATCATATCCCACACGTGCTCAATTGGGGATAAGTCGGGAGATCTTGGTGGCCATGGTAACAATGTGACATCATTATGTTGAAAAAAGTCTATTGTGACTCTTGCAACATGTGATCGGGCATTATCTTGTTGGAAAGTTGGATCTGCCAGGGTGTCAAGATAGGGTAAAAGATGGGGTTCTAGAACTTCGTGGATATAACGCTGCGCGTTCATGTTACCTCTGATGAAGGTTAAAGGTGACCTGGAACCATAAGCTATAGCACCCCAAACCATAACTCCAACAGTGTGATGAACATGTCTTTCAACAAAAAACTGTGGATTCCTGCTTTCACCACGTCGCCTTCTAACCCTGGCACGACCATCGTGCATGCCTAAACAAAATCGAGACTCGTCACTAAAGACAATACTGTTCCATTGCTGATCACAGAGTGACCGTTGTCTGCACCACTCAAGGCGATTACGTCGGTGTTCTCGAGTTAAAGGGAGGACCCAGTGTGGCCGGTATGAAAACAAGCCAAAACTTCTCATTCGTCGGTAAACACTTCGCATGCCAATAGGTCTTCCGTGTTCTGCAAACCATTCATTTGCAATGGACCTGGTAGTGGAGAAACGGTCCCTTAAGGCCAATAATCTTAGGCGGTGATCTTCACGGTTTGTTGTTCTACGGCGGCGTCCAGTGCCCCTTGCTCTTTGCGTACGGCCTTCTCGAAGCCATGCCTGACAACACCTAACCACAGTGTCTACACTTCTTTGCACTCTAACCGCAATTGCCCGAAAAGAAAGTCCAGCTTCCCGAAGTCCCACTATACGGCCCCTATCAAACTCACTAAGTTGACGAAATCGTACAGGTCTCCGTACTCTAGGCATCGTAACCGATCGTAAAGGATGTCAAGAACCAAAATCCGCCAACGTTGATTCTTTACTGCGGCTGAAATATTCATTTTTAGAGCGTTAGTGAATTAAAAAAAAGCAGTATAAAAACCGGAATGTCCAACTGATAAGGCTGAACATTTTTTCACTTGTTATTTACAGTAAGATAAATACATTCACCAACTTTTATTAAAATAAAACCATTTAAACTGGGTGTTCCGATTTATATGTCACTTAGTATATTTATTTCCGGGCCCATGTTTATAGAAAGTTTTTTTTGTATTTTTTAACAAGGAATGACTCTCTGCCTAGTTTTCGAAAACCCTGTATAGGTTTTTTACGTAATAGTCCTTCCGAACCAGCTATGTTCATACGTGGAGACCAGATGTAGATCACTACTCTTCAAATAAATTGAAGATAAACATCACCGTAATCCCGCTAACAATAAACACCCATAAAACCGAAAACGATATATTACACCTCACCGTATATGGAACTTCAATAAAATTTCGATGGAAATTGTGTAAAGGCTGGGTTACTAATGTCCTACAGTATTTAAATACAAGAGAATAAAGCTTTCTCGCTCAGGAATTAGAATTAAACTTAAAAGAGAAATCACTGGCGCTGATACAGACAATAATCTAGACACTTAAAATTTAAAGCTCAATAAATATTTTTGTAGGATTTAACTGCAACAGCGGATTCGACTAACGGAGCACTGATTGACCGATTTGTTGGGGAACTTGGCACCAATTCTGTAGGAAGCCAGTTTCGCTCCGAGTGGATATAATTTTGATATGCTCTTTTTCAAAAATTTCTTTCTTATGTGGCTAGTTTTTGAGTTATGGATACCACTCAAAGCCTATTACTATTGTGTGTGCTAGAGATCAATATTGGGCCTTTCACTGTATATTGTTTATACATTACAATCTTCAAAAACTGTAAAATACTCAAATGTTCAGTTATATGTGGATGATATGCCCGGATGAAGTACATGTACTAAGTGACATATAAATCCGAACACCCAGTTTAAATGGTTTTATTTTAATAAAATTTTGTATAAGTACTTAATGAAGCATAATAAGTGAATGATAAAAATTTCAAAATGATTGCACTGCTTTAAAGCCCTTTGACCTTTAATAATGTGTGGATGCACCCTGATGTGCTACGCATTCTCCAACGCGCCTAGGTATGCTTCTGATGAGGAGGTCAATGTCCTCCTGTGGTATCTCATTCCAGGCAACCACCAACTCCTCTCGAAGTGCTTCTAGAGTCTGAGGAGGACGTTACAAATTGAGCAATCTCCTACCCATCATATCCCACACGTGCTCAATTGGGGATAAGTCGGGAGATCTTGGTGGCCATGTTAACAATGTGACATCATTATATTGAAAGAAGTCTATTGTGACTCTTGCAACATGTGGTCGGGCATTATCTTGTTGGAAAGTTGGATCTGCCAGGGTGTCAAGATAGGGTAAAAGATGGGATTCTAGAACTTCGTGGATATAACGCTGCGCGTTCATGTTACCTCTGATGAAGATTAAAGGTGACCTGGAACCATAAGCTATAGCACCCCAAACCATAACTCCAACAGTGTGATGAACATGTCTTTCAACAAAAAACTGTGGATTCCTCCATTCACCACGTCGCCTTCTAACCCTGGCACGATCACCGTGCATGCCTAAACAAAATCGAGACTCGTCACTAAAGACAATACCATTCCATTCCTGATCCCAGAGTGACCGTTGTCTGCACCACTCAAGGCGATTACGTATTACGTCGGTGTTCTCGAGTTAAAGGGAGGACCCAGTGTGGCCGGTATGAAAACAAGCCAAAACTTCTCATTCGTCGGTAAACACTTCGCATGCCAATAGGTCTTCCGTGTTCTGCAAACCATTCATTTGCAATGGACCTGGTAGTGGAGAAGCCTTAAGGCCAATAATCTTAGGCGGCGATCTTCACGGTCTGTTGTTCTACGGCGGCGTCCAGTGCCCCTTGCTCTTTGCGTACGGCCTTCTCGAAGCCATGCCTGACAACACCTAACCACAGTGTCTACACTTCTTTGCACTCTAACTGCAATTGCCAGAAAAGAAAGTCCAGCTTCCCGAAGTCTCACTATACGGCCCCTATCAAACTCACTAAGTTGACGAAATCGTACAGGTCTCCGTACTCTAGGCATCGTAACCGATCGTAAAGGATGTCAAGAACCAAAATCCGCCAAAGTTGATTCTTTACTGCGGCTGAAATATTCATTTTTAGAGCGTTAGTGAATTAAAAAAAAGCAGTATAAAAACCAGAATGTCCAGCTGATAAGGCTGAAAATTTTTTCACTTGTTATTTACAGCACGATAAATACATTCACCAACTTATATTAAAATAAAACCATTTAAACTGGGTGTTCGGATTTATATGTCACTTAGTATACATGAACGTTGTCTTTGAATATGCGCTGATCTGAAAAGCATTTCTGATATTTCCTTCTACCACAAGTCAGATAAGTCAAATCTTATTACTTTTGATCCCAAAAAAGTGAATAATCTAGTTGGGAACAGAATAAACATTCATATAATCGTTGTTGCAATAAATTGGCAAACTGAAGAAGCAAAACAAAACAGGAGTACTACTTGTTGAGGACTTGCGTTTCAAAACTTTCGATGAGAACACTTTATCGATGAACACGATTGTTAAAATGGCAGACTCCTAAAGTCACTACCCGTAATGCAGGCCGTGTCTAGCGAAGATTCAAAACCTTAGGCTTAGAATATAACATAATACCTATTTAGTAATTCAATTCCTTTTTATAGATACCGCTTGATAATTTTAATTTAGCAATTGAATCGTGGTAGCGGAAAAATATATACAGGGTGGTGCATCGAAAACGAAAGAGACGCATTTACTGGTAGCTCAGTTTTTTTTGGAAAAACGCTCAGACCCGTCGATTTTGTTTTCGAGGGGGACACAAGTTTGGCAAAAAATCACGTTAGCACGTGGGCGGGGATGACACCAACCCTAAAATCTTAAATGGAAGGGGGGGTCGAGTGATACCTTATTTTAAAGGTCTTTCAATTCCCTTTATAATGATATAAAATTAATGTACTTCAGATCAGTGGTTTTGAAGATTTATTGATTTAAAGCTTAAAGTAGACTTTAATAGGTAGGTACATCAGATTGGTTTGTACTACTTTCAGAAGAAATTTGACTAAAAGAATTTACTTAATAAGTAAATGCTTTTCTTCACTACGCCCATGGTTTGTTTATCATTTTGTTGTTGAAAATAGCTATTAGAGCGTTTTTTGTGGCTAAAAGTTATTTCTTGAAGAAAGATAAGGAAATTTGACCGGCGAAATGTATTTGGAATTACTGGAAGACGCCATAGATCCTGCATTAACAGCCATAATTGAAAATCAGAATGATCGGCGGTACATTGCGAATAGGTTGATGTTCCAACAGGATGGTGCCCCACCACATTACGCATTACGTGTTCGACAATGTTTAGATCAGACGTTTCCAGATCGATGGATTGGTAGAAGAGGTACCGTGCCATTGAATGGCCCCCAAGATCGCCAGATTTATCACCTTTGGATTTCTTTATGTGGGGTCATTTAAAAATCAAAATCTGTGCTACTCAGCCAACATCATTAGAAGACCTGGGACAAAGAATTGTGAATGAGTGCCTTCAAATTACTCCTCAAATATTGCAAAATGTGGCAACCTTTTGACCCAATTCTTTATTATTGCATGGAGAGTCATGGTGGCCATTTTTAACATTTACTTTACTTCATTTTTAAATTATTTTGCTGCCAAATGTATTGATCTACACTAATGATGAGGTATTAGTTTTATTTAAGCTTTAAATCAATAAATCTTCAAAACTACTGAACTGAAGTACATTAATTTTATATCATTATAAAGGGAATTGAAAGACCTTTAAAATAAGGTATCACTCGACCCCCCTTTCCGTTTAAGATTTTGGGGTGGTGTCACCCCCGCATAGGGGGTTGCACGTGCTAACGTGTTTTTTTTACCAAACTTGTGTCCTCCTCGAAAACAAAATCGACGGGTCTGAGCGTTTTTCAAAAAAAAGCTGAGCTACCAGTAAATGCGTCTGTTTCGTTTTCGATGCGCCACCCTGTATGTATGTATTTTTATTTTCAGTTATGTCAACATATTTCAACAAGAGTAGGTACTTACAGTTTTAAAATAGTTGACCACAAAACAATCATGAAATTTTCAATAATATCGAAGGTGTGTTAGCATAAAAATTCAATCATTCCAAAATGTCCTCTAATGCAGAAACACGAATATTTTTGAACACATTATTATTAAAGGTGACAGTATTGTGTCACCGATCCAAAAATAAACTGGTATGTTTTCCAATTTGCTATTTTTATTCGACTAAAACGAAAACAAAAACACGTAAGGAATCATTGTTCAAATAAGTTTTCTGAAACACTCATCATGATGGATGTTTAGTTACTCTCATCATTTGAATAAATTATTTTTGTAACAGTAATTCCTGACTACAATAAGATAAAGCAGGTACTACGATTAGTGTATGACCTTGTCCTGCTTCTTTTATTTATTTGTCTATTTATTTATTTATACATAATTGCCCAACAGACTAATTCAGCTACAGGGCTATACACTGGTAACTTAACCAATAATGTGCATAAAAGAACCACGTAAAACGAATAGACAAAAGTAGCTACTGTAATAGTCCCTGGGGTTTGCAAAGACTACGCTGATACATACAAATTTAATGTCAGAAGTGTCGGAGAATAAAATAACACGTTGGTAGGTACGGGAGGTACTGCAGAAAGAACATTTCTCGAATTTAAACGCGGTATAAAAAATTCAACCTCTGAAGAAGTTGTGGTGCATGCATTCTTACAGGCGGACTCTAATTATTCAGAGGCGCTAGTTAACTGTGGTTTCCGGTTACGGTACGTAGGGATTAGTAGTATCGCGTTCAGCAAAATATTCATGGATGACAGCGACATCTTTATTTTTTTCATGCTACTGTATCGAGCTTTTGAGTAGACCCTTACTACCTGATCCCCCGAAAAAAATAAAAGTCGAGATACGTGAGACAGACCATGATATCCCAATGTATACTAAGTGACATATAAATCCGAACACCCAGTTTAAATGGTTTTATTTTAATAAGATTTTGTATAAGTACTTAATGAAGCATAATAAGTAATTGATAAAAATTTCAAAATGACTGCACTGCTTTAAAGCCCTTTGACCTTTAATAATGGGTGGTGGATGCACCCTGATGTGCTACGCATTCTCCAACGCGCCTAGGCATGCTTTTGATCAGGTGGTCAATGTCCTCCTGTGGTATCTCATTCCAGGCAATCACCAACTCCTCTCGAAGCGCTTCTAGAGTCTGAGGAGGACGTTGCAAATTGAGCAATCTCCTACCCATCATATCCCACACGTGCTCAATTGGGGATAGATCGGGAGATCTTGGTGGCCATGGTAACAATGTGACATCATTATGTTGAAAGAAGTCTATTGTGACTCTTGCAACATGTGGTCGGGCATTATCTTATTGGAAAGTTGGATCTGCCAGGGTGTCAAGATAGGGTAAAAGATGGGGTTCTAGAACTTCGTGGATATAACGCTGCGCGTTCATGTTACCTCTGATGAAGATTAAAGGTGACCTGGAACCATAAGCTATAGCACCCCAAACCATAACTCCAACAGTGTGATGAACATGTCTTTCAACAAAAAACTGTGGATTCCTCCTTTCACCACGTCGCCTTCTAACCTTGGCACGACCATCGTGCATGCCTAAACAAAATCGAGACTCGTCACTAAAGACAATACTGTTCCATTCCTGATCCCAGAGTGACCGTTGTCTGCACCACTCAAGGCGATTACGTCGGTGTTCTCGAGTTAAAGGGAGGACCCAGTGTGACCGGTATGAAAACAAGCCAAAACTTCTCATTCGTCGGTAAACACTTCGCATGCCAATAGGTCTTCCGTGTTCTGCAAACCATTCATTTGCAATGGACCTGGTAGTGGAGAAACGGTCCCTTAAGGCCAATAAACTTAGGCGGCGAACTTCACGGTCTGTTGTTCTACGGCGGCGTCCAGTGCCCCTTGCTCTTTGCGCACGGCCTTCTCGAAGCCATGCCAGACAACACCTAACCACAGTATCTACACTTCTTTGCACTGTAACTGCAATTGCCCGAAAAGAAAGTCCAGCTTCCCGAAGTCCCACTATACGGCCCCTATCAAACTCACTAAGTTGACGAAATCGTACAGGTCTCCGTACTCTAGGCATCGTAACCGATCGTAAAGGGTATCAAGAACCAAAATATTCATTTTTAGAGCGATAGTGAATTAAAAAAAAGCAGTATAAAAACCGGAATGTCCAACTGATAAGGCTGACAATTTTTTCACTTGTTATTTACAGTAAGATAAATACATTCACCAACTTTTATTAAAATAAAACCATTTAAACTGGGTGTTCGGATTTAAATGTCACTTAGTATATTTTTCAACGCTGAATCTGGATACGGCACTAGAAAAGTTCCTAGATGTCTAGAAACTCCTGAGCCCGAAAACTACCCCGGACATTGGTGAAAATTGAGTTTCGAATACTGGAGCATGGTATTATCATGTACTTTATGACGTTGAATCCGAATTTGTGGTTTACTTGCCAGCATCTGGCATCTGAAAACTAATTTTCTCTCTTCCCACGGGTAGTTTTTGAACCCGCTCGTGAATTCTAGACGTCTAGGATGTTTCATGATCCCGGATTCGGATTCAGCGATAAAAACTTGCTATCATCAGTATACGTTGATAAAATGTAAAAAGCATTCCGTACTTTTTTTTGTGAAGACTTTTTTGTCATATCAGGCCCCAAACAATATGAACAGTTTTACCTAATATTCAGAGATTTTTCTGTGTTCGTTCCATTTGTTTCATTATTGTTTCATTGCATTATCATGTCTAGAGTTCCTAGACGCGCTAATTTCACTCAATTTTTTTTTTCAGAGCCGGATTTTCTTTCAGAGAAATCGCTAATCGGGATGAATCGAAACGAATGAGATGTTGTCGAGCGTGGTTCCAAGAAGGCAGAAATTGGCGAGTTTGAGTTACTAAACGTCAAAGGCAGACCACAGAGCGACAGAGGGGAGCTCCAGCACATTAATAACATTAATGTGGGATATCTCATCACTTTCTATTTATCAGTAGACCTGAAACTTGTAAAAGTATGCTCAAAATGGCAGCACTCCTACTCGGTGTTGCATTATCAAGGTCATTTAATATACATTCAATCAATCAATCAAAGTTTATTCAAATTCAAAAAGCAATATAACTTACAAACTAAAAACAACCTTCAGTACAATTTAAACAGTTTCAAAAATACGAGCTTGTATGCTCTTGCTACCCTGAATAACCAAGATTGCAACAGAAATCTACGCAAAGATACTAGCATCAGATCTAGAACCAGCAAGTAACGGTATATGAACTGTGAAAATTCTGTATACTTTCGTAAAGGGTAAATGTCTGAACCTTGTCGTCACAAGTCCAAAATTACGTGTCTGAATAAACAAATCTAAAATTCATAACAATAGTACAGAAGCATACCAAAAACACTCAGAAGTATAAATATAGAGTACATAAAATATGAATATCTGAAATATGATAATATAGGGATATTTCGAGTAAGGTCAAACTACCTGTATGCTGTTTAAGCAATAAAAATTTTGCGTAAAGGTTAAGCAGAGAAACAAGAGTACTACAATTTACTACAAAAGAATAGACACCTCAGCTATGCATGGCTAATGGTCATAAAGTATATTACAAGTAAATGTATATAAAAAAAGAAATAAAAAACATTAGATATAAACGAAATGACTGAGTTGAGTCAAGCTACAGTCGATGCAAGCATGTCAAAGTTATTTAATATGAACTTCTTAATTCGTTTTTTGATACTATACTTCGAGAGGATTTTATATTCTAGGGGTAATTTATTATACAACCTAATATCATCAAACTTTATGCATTTTTGGCAAACAGATCTATTCACTCTGGTATAAGTGTAACTTATATTTATTTTAGTTCTTGTTTAGTAAGCGTGGCTGGTTGAAACATTGTTTCTGGAGTGAGCAACTTTCAGAGCAGCAAAAATATATAAACCTCTAACATTCAAAAGATCATTTTCAATGTAAACAAATCTGGAACTTGACCTACATGGGATACGAAAAATATTCCTGACAATTTAATTTTGCGTGGTTTGTAGTATTTTTAAAGTACTAGTGTATGCGGCTCCCCATATACTTATCCCGTAGGTTAGTAGAAAGCCCACAAACGAGTTATATATTGAGAGAAGACTCTTTCTGCTTAAAATATTCCTAAGAATAAAAACTTATGAATAATACTCCTTAATTTCGATGCCAAAAGCTCGGAATGACTCTGCCATTTTAAATTACTGTCAACAGTGATTCCTAAGTATCTAATAACTTCAAGTCTTTCGACAGTGTCAGCACTATCATTTATAATTAATGTTCGGTGTTGTAATGGCATGCCTGCTTTGGTTGGAGAAAACATTACATACTTAGTTTTAGGTATATTAAGTTTAAGTAAATTATTATCCAACCAGCATTTGACTTTATTTATCGACAAGTCGGCATTCCGTATTGCGTCATCCCATGAATGACCAGTGCAAACTAAAACAGTATCGTCTGCATATGATATCATTTTACAGTTGAAATTACATCTAAGTAGTTCATTTATGTATATGAGGAACAGTGTTGGTCCCAAAACCGTCCTCTGAGGCACACCTATTTTGATCTTTTGAATGCTGCTTAAATCTGACCCTACCTTAACTTGTTCTAATGGATCAGCCAAATAGTTCTCAAACAAGTCCAGAACTCCACTACGCACTCCAACACTTTCTAGTTTCTTTAATAAAATTGTATGAGATACTGAATCGAAAGCCTTTGGAAGATCTAGGAAAACTGCAACAGTCTTATTTCCATCTTGAAATTTTTCAAGCACTTGTCCTGTAAGTTCTTGTAGAGATTGCTCTGTATTGCAATTTTTGCGGAACCCAAATTGACAGTTCGATATTATGTCATATTTCTCAAGAAAAGAACAAAGTCTGTTATTCAAACACTTCTGAAAAATCTTCCCAAATACATTGATAACTGAAATAGGTCTATAATTGGACATATTGTCTGTACTTCCAGATTTAAATATTGGTGTCACTATGCTTTCTTTAAATTGGCGAGGAATTACTGAGGATTTGAAACAGAGGTTGATAATGTGAGATAGGGTGAGTGATATACTTCATGATCGTCTTGATAGTTTTAGTGTGTAAGCCATCTTTTCCGGTTCGCTATTATTTTCCAGATTACAAACTATTTGTTGTAACTCTATGTTATCCACTGGAGTTAGAAACATAGAGTGAGCGATGTTGACGACATGAAGATCTGATGTATCAAGAATTGAGTTTTGATCGATCGGACTTGTTATTTGCTCACCTATATCGACAAAATATTTATTAAAAACACAGGCTATATCAGTGGGAGCGTCCAGCTGCTAATTATTGTGATTAATTGATTTTAGGTCATTATTTTTAATTTTGCCAGCATTAGTTACCTCATTAATAACATCCCAGCTTTTCCTGTAGTTATTACCAGCTAAAATGAGTTTTTGTGTATAATATTTATTTTTAGAGATCTTAATAAGATTAGTTATTCTGTTTCTGTAGGAGATATAGGACTGTCTCAATATCAAATTATCATTATCTTTCGTCAAACTCTGTTTCAACTCATCCCTCTTCTTGATCGAAGTAAGAATATCGTCAGTCATCCACGGCTTGCGTTTTCTAGTCTTACTGTTTATTTTTAAATAATACGTTGAATGATCTATGCTTTTATATAATTCATTATAGAAGTTATCAGTTGCTTTTTGGACATCACTCTCTGAAAAAACACTGTCCCAAGTCACCACTTGTAAATAATCTGTCAACCTTTTCTCATCAATTTTCTTAAATCCGTAGCTGTTTTTATTAATGATACAATTACTTCCTTTCAAATACCCAACATTGAACGACTCAGGATAATGATCGGTCATACAATTTTCCAAAACTATTGGTTTACACTCAATTGCTGTTTCAGAGACCTTAAATCTGTTTGTCTTCAAAAATATATGGGCGATAATCGTAGATGAGTTAGAATCTACCCTAGTAGGTGTATTAATCTGAGATATGTACCCGTTCTGTTGTAACATATTCACGTATCTTAAATTGTTGTATTCATGTTCTCTCAATAAGTCTATATTTATGTCACTCACCAACAACGAAATGTCACATAGAAATTTCATTTTTCGTGTTTGCTTTCTGTCATCTGTCTCCCAACGACTGGGCCTATGCCGTACTTTTGATAGCTAAAAAGAACGAAACAACGCTGCATCGGTTGGATATGGTAAAGTAAACAGATCCTTTTCAGCAATGATTATTATATGAAACGACCCAGTATAATATTTGACACGAAGTGTATGTGATTGCGCAACAAATTAGTAACAACTATCAATATGTTACGTTCATAACCATTAAAAGATTGATTTATACATTTATTTTGTAATGCGTTGAGATTACCTTACTTCTGTTCAGCATCTCTTTAAGCTTGGATGCACATGCAGAATGCAAGGTATTTCACAACGTAGCGTTTTGCTATAACTTTGCCATTATGGCTGCTAATTTGTCAGACTTTTCTGGCGTTCAAGGAACATTAAACAAGTTATACGCACACCATGCGGTGAAACGGTCCATATTAAATCGTTGAGCGAATCCTAGCATCAAATATTACCACGTTAATTTGCATCGTCGAACGATTCCACATTAAAGTTAGGAGTAGGAGTATATTAATGGAAATAATTCGTAATTGAACAGGCAAATAACAGGGAATATCCTAATGAACTGATTTTGACAAAAATGCAATTATAAGTTTGAAAGTATAATAAGTGACATATAAATCCGAACACCCAGTTTAAATGGTTTTATTTTAATAAAAGTTGGTGAATGTATTTATCTTACTGTAAATAACAAATGAAAAAATTTTCAGCCCTATCAGTTGGACATTCCGGTTTTTATACTGCTTTTTTTTAATTCACTAACGCTCTAAAAATGAATATTTCAGCCGCAGTAAAGAATCAACGTTGGCGGATTTTGGTTCTTGACATCCTTTACGATCGGTTACGATGCCTAGAGTACGGAGACCTGTACGTTTTCGTCAACTAGTGAGTTTGATAGGGGCCGTATAGTGGGACTTCGGGAAGGTGGACTTTCTTTTCGGGCAATTGCAGTTAGAGTGCAAAGAAGTGTAGACACTGTGGTTAGGTGTTGTCAGGCATGGCTTCGAGAAGGCCGTACGCAAAGAGCAAGGGGCACTGGACGCCGCCGTAGAACAACAGACCGTGAAGATCGCCGCCTAAGATTATTGGCCTTAAGGGACCGTTTCTCTACTACCAGGTCCATTGCAAATGAATGGTTTGCAGAACACGGAAGACCTATTGGCATGCGAAGTGTTTACCGACGAATGAGGAGTTTTGGCTTGTTTTCATACCGGCCACACTGGTTCCTCCCTTTAACTCGAGAATACCGACGTTATCGCCTTGAGTGGTGCAGACAACGGTCACTCGGGGATCAGGAATGGAACAGTATTGTCTTTAGTGACGAGTCTCGATTTTGTTTAGGCATGCACGATGGTCGTGCCAGGGTTAGAAGGTGACGTGGTGAAAGGAGGAATCCACAGTTTTTGGTTGAAAGACATGTTCATCACACTGTTGGAGTTATGGTTTGGGGTGCTATAGCTTATGGTTCCAGGTCACCTTTAATCTTCATCAGAGGTAACATGAACGCGCAGCGTTATATCCACGAAGTTCTAGAACCCCATCTTTTACCCTATCTTGACACCCTGGCAGATCCAACTTTCCAACAAGATAATGCCCGACCACATGTTGCAAGAGTCACAATAGACTTCTTTCAACATAATGATGTCACATTGTTACCATGGCCACCAAGATCTCCCGACTTATCCCAAATTGAGCACGTGTGGGATATGATGGGTAGGAGATTGCTCAATTTGCAACGTCCTCCTCAGACTCTAGAAGCACTTCGAGAGGAGTTGGTGGTTGCCTGGAATGAGATACCACAGGAGGACATTGACCACCTGATCAGAAGCATGCTTAGGTGCGTTGGAGAATGCGTAGCACATCAGGGTGCATCCACACATTATTAAAGGTCAAAGGGCTTTAAAGCAGTGCAATCATTTTGAAATTTTTATCATTTACTTATTATGCTTCATTAAGTACTTATACAAAATTGGTGTTCGGATTTATAGGTCACTTAGTATATTAACAAGTGATATCAAAATAAAACTTGTTAATGCATTAATCCTCACACATTTAGATTATTGTAGTACTGTATATTACCCTTTTATCACTGAGGAAATGCAACACAAAGTTTTACAAAACCATTGTATGAGGTTTTGTTTCAATGAGATGAACAGACGCGAATACATTACTGGGTATTATGTAAGGGAAAATCTTTTAAAGTTCAAATATCGCTTGTTTCTTCTCTACGCTGTTCTACTATTTAGGGTTATAAAATATAAATCTCCGAAATAGCTTTTTGACACATTACAGAAAAGATCTTCACTCTTTCAACTGTTCAAATTTAAAACGTGTTTCTTTTACATAGCTCAGAGTATACAAAATGATTACCCAATTTCCTTTAAATTAACGTCCATTCACAGCTTCAAAAGAGAATTCAAAAGAATGCTATTACAGTTAGAATTTAATGAACTTAGAGGTGGTTGAATAAATCTCGATATTAAAATTATTATATTCTAAAGTTTGTTAGCATTATTATAGTGAGCTACATGTTCTTTATGTATATAATATGCCCTAGTAAGATATAGTAATGCACTTAGTGAATTTGCCTTAGCTGTTTAGGCATTGGGGAAAAATGGCTATGACAATCCACAGCCCTTTGGAGTGTTATTATTTTTTTTTGGTGTTATATTATTTGATTCTATTATGTATTAACACTCGTATAAACATTATTATTATTAAGTGAGTGAATATGATTACAATCTTTTTCCTTAATCTCTGATAGATTTTTTTACGATTTTCATGCTTTTCTGTTTGATCTACTTGTACTTTCTCTGTTGTTTTTATGCATTTTTCTAGATATTCAACAGTTTCTTTGATAATTCCATGAAGTGTAATGAATGCTAAACGTACAGTCCCTGGCCCTGGCAAATATAAGTTCTATTTACTGACACTCTTCAATGAATTGAAATAGTTATTAATATTTCTTTGATTATTCCAATTTATATTTTCAAAGCGTTTGAATTAGAATGTTGTTCATGAGAATTATGATACTATAACTGGTGAAGATATCCTCACTTTGCGTATGTCGTCACTCTGTGACAAATATTCCGCTTCTTTTGAATATTTGGAATATTTGCCTAATATTTAACTGGGAAGGTGTCATTCAGATGTTTTGGATGGGGATGGGACTTTGATTTTGGGTGCTTATCTTGGCAATAAAGACCATTTACTATTATTAAAATCAGTTAATGTCCCTTAAGAAGAACAAAAACCGTCGTTACAATGTAAAATTATGTGATAGCGATAACGGCAATTCCCTATTAGCATAAATCGAGAACAAACATAAACCTTATCGCTGACTATTATATCATAATCAACTACAGTGTGCACTAATTGACGCGATGACTTATACTGCTTGACCCTCTAAGAAAATGTTGCGATATCCTGGCTAACGTTCGGACAAAATTTCCATATATTTACTGTTATCAGTCCTCCGCAGATAACGGAGTTCATAAGTCGCTACAAGTCTGATAAGAAACCGTACTGTTTGACTAAAAATAACACGTAATCTCTACAGAAACGGGTAAACACGTTCGTTTCGAATAAAATGTTAGTTATTCCGATAATTTTTTTTCTAAAGAATATGGACCAATAGACCAAGTAACGTTCAATAGATGGGAAACCTCAAATTCCTAGAAGAAATAATTTCCCAAGCTTTTTTCACTCTTAACCTCAAAAATTCGGAAAATTTGCCATTTTCAATACCCAAAGCTCTATTGACAGTTATTATTTTTGAGTTTGCCAAGAATCTAAATTAGAACTCAAGTTTAATCAAACTTTCACATATAAAAACCCAAAAACTATCTTAGGCTTGGTTTATTTTGTAGTATTGTTAGTTAATGTTAGTTGTACTGGAGTTATCGACTGCTGGATAATTTCATACAATTCTTATATTTTCTGATCCCGTCTTCTTTCTTTTTAATAATAATAATAAATCGTCTTTATTTAGGGGGCGAAGTTCAGCATAAAACAGCACAAAAAACATAAATACATTTGATAAGTTAGAAGTTTAAAAATGTAGGTATATAAAAAATATATAACATATATATATATACAGGGTGTCCCAGAAGTCGACGTCAAGCCAAAACCGGGTGATAGGCAAAGTCATAACAGCTATCAGAAAAATATTTAAAAAAATTTTATGTATGTGTTTTGAAAATTATAGGTCTTTGAAAAAAATATAGAAATTCCACACCCTACGGCAGTCTGTCAACTCCTGTTACTACAAATATTAACTTTTTTTGGATTCTATTTTTACAGTGTAATGATGAATAATGCATCTTCAAACTGGTGTCTCAACCTTACTGCCAACTTTTCTCGTTCAGGAAAAATTGCCACTTATTTCCCAACCAAGTATTCCAAAGTAAAACTTTGCTCAATTTTAACTGGCTATACTGGAAAAAAATATACTACGAGAGTTTGGCAAGTAACCTTAAAAGTTGGCGAATTTAATAAGGATTCCAAAATGGTATAACACTTAGAAGATTACTCGTTAACTTATGCACAATTTTTATTTGAAGAAAAACTGATGAAAATTTTTAAAAATTTCCTAATTAAACAGCGATTATGAAAACGCACAAGGACCCTTAAGGATAACTGTTTGCATAACAGTGGGCGTCAAAATTCTGCTGATGATGATTTACCTTTACAGCAAATGCTCAAACTGTTTTCCTTCAGCCGCAATAGACGCTCGACATCTTAAAAAAGATCGGGTTATTAAACGAGCGAATCCATGGTTATTAACAAACTCAGCTGCTTCCAATAGTCTTTGCCGTAGCTCAGCTACATTTTGAATCGGCTTGAAATACACTTTTTCTTTTACAGTTCCCCAGTAAAAAAAATCTAACGGATTCAAATCTGGTGACTGGGCTGGCCACGGTATTGTACCAGACCGCCCTATTCATCTGCCTGGAAAGTTTTGATTGAGATACTCTCTCACTGAGAGTGCATAGTGCGCTGGGCAGCCATCATTCTGAAACCACATGTCCCTGTAAATACTCAGTGGCACGTCCTCCAATAAATTTTCTAAATGATTTTGCAAAAAACCTAAATAAACCTCAGCAGTCAAAGTCTCTGGGAACACAAACGGACCGATTATTTTACCATTTAAAATTCCTGTCCAATGGTTTATCTTGAAGCGATATTGAGATTTATCTTCTCTCATCAAATGTGGGTTTGCTACGTGTCACTCGTGTAAGTTATGCAGGTTCATGTACCCATCTTTCTTGTGGTCTCATCCGACCATAAAATTTTTACAAAGAACTGTGGATCTTTCATGTGTCTTTCTAACATTGTGCGACAAAAAGCAACTCGGGACTCATAATCCCGGGGCAGGGGAGGTTGAACACGCTGTATGTGGTATGGATGAAGTACATCCCTTACTTGCTATTGCACACTTTGATACCGATCAGTACTCCTTCGTTTACTGCGCATCTTTACATGTTCGTGCTTGTTGATTTCGTACTGTTACTAATTTTGGATTCGTGAACTGGACTGTTGATCGCTTGTGATTTGGATTTGGACTGTTTAATTGCTCTTCAAAAGAGCATTTGCTTTCCTTAGACTATCTTTGATAGTGTGATTGTGCAGTGCCGCTATGTCCGTGTACACTGTACAAGAATATGCTAACATGCACCTCATTTATGGGGAATGCAGATGCAACGCTAGAGCTGCAGCGAGAGGTACCCGAATGCAACTCGTCATCCAGATCATCGAGTGTTCACAAATGTGCACCGCTTACTGTTCTCAGAGGGCCAACTACCAAACCAATCACACGGTGAGGGAAGATCTTTCCTTCCTTACGAAGACGTGGTGCTAGGAGCTGTCGAAGAAGACCCGAGTACTTCAGTGCGTGCAATAGAACTAAAAACAGGTGTGCCCAAAAGTACAGCCCATAGAATCTTGCAAAAAAACGTGCTCCATCCATACCACATACAGCGTGTTCAAGCTCTTCTGCCCCGGGATTATGAGCCTCGAGTTGCTTTTTGTCGCACAATTTCGGAAAGACACAGAGAAGATCCACGGTTCTTTGAAAAAATTTTATGGTCAGACCACATTTAAGAAAGATGGGTACATGAACCTGCATAACTTACACGAGTGGCACGTAGCAAACCCACATTTGATGAGAGAAGATAAATCTCAATATCGCTTCAAGATAAACCATTGGACAGGAATTTTAAATGGTAAAATAATCGGTCCGTTTGAGTTCCCAGAGACTTAGACTGCTGAGGTTTATTTAGGTTTTTTGCAAAATCATTTAGAAAATCCATTGGAGGACGTGCCACTGAGTATTGACAGGGACATGTGGTTTCAGCATGATGGCTGCCCAGCGCACTATGCACTCTCAGTGAGAGAGTATCTCAATCAAAACATTCCAGGCAGATGAATAGGGCGGTCTGGTACAATACCGTGGCCAGCCCGGTCACCAGATTTGAATCCGTTAGATTTTTTTTTACTGGGGAACTGTAAAAGAAAAAGTTTATTTCAAGCCCAAGCCGATTCAAAATGTAGCTGAGCTACGGCAAAGACTATTGGAAGCAGCTGAGTTTGTTAATAACCGTGGATTCGCTCGTTTAATAACCCGATCTTTTTTAAGAAGATGTCGAGCGTGTATTGCGGCTGAAGGAAAACAGTTTGAGCATTTGCTGTAAAGGTAAATCATCATCAGCAGCATTTTGACGCCCACTGTTGTGCAAACAGTTATCCTTAAGGGTCCTTGTGCGTTTTCATAATCGCTGTTTAATTAAGAAATTTTGAAAAATTTTCATCAGTTTTTCTTCAAATAAAAATTGTGCACAAGTTAACGAGTAATCTTCTAAGTGTTATACCATTTTGGAATCCTTATTAAATGCGCCAACTTTTAAGGTTACTTGCCAAACTCTCGTAGTACATTTGTTTCCAGTACAGCCAGTTAAAGTTGCGCAAAGTTTTACTATGGAATACTTGGTTGGGAAATAAGTGGCAGTTTTTCCTGAACGAGAAAAGTTGGCAGTAAGGTTGAGACACCAGTTTGAAGATGCATTATGCATCATTACATTGTAAAAATAAAATCCAAAAAAAGTTATAATTTGTAGTTGTTATTAAGATATAATTGACGTAAAATTGAAAAACAACTCTTACTGATATTATTTACATGCGGAATAAAATTTAGACATTCATCTAAAGTTACGTCCAAGTTTTTCACTGACTCACTTACTTCTATTTAATTTTACTTTAAAATTTCTTTTGGCATCACTTCGAAATAGTTTTAGTGAAAAAATGATGACTTTCGATTTTAAAGGGTTCAACTGAAGGTTATGATTTTTTGTATACGTACTAATAGATGTTATATCTTCATTTACCTCAGATTCAGCATTTCGAACATCGTGATTATGGAAATGACTGTAGATCTGTGAATCGTCGGCAAAGAATTGGATATTACAATATTTAACAACTGAGTGGAGATCAAAAATATACAAAATGAATAGTAGTGGCCTAAGTGCAGAACCCTTGAGACACTAGTCAGAAAAACCAAAATATTTGCACTTGGCTACTAGAAGACGATGATTTCTACTATCGAATGCCTTAGAGAAGTCACGAAGAACGAATGATGTGATCATATGTTGATTCCAGGCTCTAACAATGTTACCGGTTAAGTCTAATACGGCACCGGCGGTGTTATATCCTTTTCGATAACCGCATTGTTTGGGAGGCAAAATTTTATGTTCAGAGAGATAATCGTGAATTTGGGCATACATTGCTTTTTCTAATAATTTGGACAAAACGGGTAAAATACTAATTGGTCTTAAATCAGAATATAATTTTGGTTTATTTATTTAAGCTAGAGGTAACACTAATGCTTCTTTCCATCATTCTGGAAAGAATCCTCTTTCTAAACAGGTATTTATGATGTGTAAAATGTGACCTGAAATCGCAAAGAAGCATAGTTTCATTCTGAGTGACACGCCAAGGCATTCGATTTCAGAGATTGGAACATCGATTTTAAATCAGTCATGTCGATTGGTTTAAACTTGAATCGATCACTAGAATAGTCATTCTTTTCATAATGCTCAATCTTCTCCGTGCATGAACAAATGGCGTTATTAAAAATGGAACAGAAATAATTATTAATGTCAGTAGGATTCTTTAAATGTAGAGGAATATCGGTATTTTGTCACTGTTGGTTACGCATTGATTTTAAGGATCTATAAAACAATTTTGAATCATTTTGTTGACGGAGGAATAATAAATATGCTGCTCTTTCATATCTAATTTGACTTGTACTTGAATTTCTGAGCTCTTTGTAGCGATTCCAGGAATCTTCTGTCTTATTAATTTTAAACTGATTGAAAGCTCTGTCTCTGTCTTTCATCATACGTTTAAGCTGGGATGATAGCGGTTTATTTACACGTACAATTCTTAGAGGTGCATGCTTATCAAAAATTAATTTTAGACCATCTGTCAAGTATGAACTTTTGTGATCAATACTCTACGGAATATATAATGCTCCAGGGAAAGTTTAAAACATCATTTTGAAATGATAAAATATGAAAAATTTTCAAAGTCTCTGAATTTAACGAATTTTTGCTTAGGGTTTTTAGACTGCAAAGTTGTTTCACAAAATACTAAAAAATGATCGGATGGATGCTGGCGTCTGAGGTTTACTAACGATATCTGAATAGCTGCTGACTTGATTTGCTATCAAGTCTAGCAACATCATCTTCGAATGACTCCGAGATTTGCCTATAAAATATTCAGCAATCATATTGGAGCTAGACCAAATAAACTATATAATAAAAGTTGGTAAATACCAAAATAAGCAGCCATAGGGTGCACCGTTATCTCGATCGTAATTTGTTTGACGTTTTTTCAAATACTATCCTAGATAGATATAATTGAAACATGCGACACCAGTGACCTATGGTTCTACAAGCTATCTTGATGTTGTGTACAAAGTTCGTTACATAATATGTTTGCCAAAGATTCAGGGTATCACGATATCCATAATGAAATTTATCATAGAAGTTGTTGCCGTTGATATGAAGATGATCTTATGAACTGAATTATTTATGTATGGAAAAGGCGATATCATGGATACTTGAGTGAGTTACGAATGATTTGAGAACACTTTAAAATTTTTGATGATGTGTAATGGACAAAACAAAAATGCTGTAACAATGCAGTGTCAACCTGAAAATGGCGCCAATATGGTCAATCACTTCTCACAGAATTATTTTGGTTTATAAGTAAATACTTGTTCCGTTTGAAGATTAATTGACAAAACAAAAATTTAGAACATCAACTCATATGTGACTTTTGATAGTGATGACTAGTAGTATAAAGTAGCGAATCAAAAAATTCTCTCAAAACACTAACAAGCATCTCAAAATTATAATAGTGCTGAATATGATATAGACAATTTTTTCGAGATGTTTATGTATTAGTACCCAGACCTTGCAACAAAGACTACATCCTGCTCAGACAGATAGTGTGGTAGAAGTAGCAGCTCTCCATATGTATGAACAGTGTGATGGCAGAGTTTTACCAAGTAAGACCATATATAATCTACAGGATGTGAAGAGTATTTTTGAGTAGATCCTATCTGGGGATTGTACAGGATGAAGAGGGCGCTTTTTACTAATTTAAGTACTTTTTTGAAGGCATTAGAGTCTACTCCGTCACCAGAAAGTCAAGGTTTCTTTCCTCGGAAAGCAAATGGCTACCAGTCTTCTTCTCTCTAGCTCATTTATTCCCAAAGTTGTCTATATCGACCCCTAGGGGTCTATGACAACCTGCAAGGGGTCTACGTCAGCGAAAAAAAATTTGGGGGTCCATGAAATGAATGTTGGTATTCGCTTTGTGGTCGCAATACATTTTGAACTTGTAAAAACCTGAGAGTCGCAGTCTCAGAGCTTCGCTACCTTGCACTGACTTGTTCAATTCGTCACTCTATAAATACGAATGTGGGACAAATACGTTTATTCGTTTCCTGAATCTTGAAAAGTAAAGTGCTAAGAAAATATTTTAAAAAATATAAACAGATAGTATATCACACAAATTATAGTGAGTCAGTGTTATTTTGTTTGAGAGTGCTGGAGAAAAGTAAGTACATTATTTTTTATTAAATTTTAGTTTTGTACTCGTAGTTAGCAAAGATAGATAAATTACGAAAAACATGACTTTAGTTATTAGTATATTCAATCATGCAAAATTACACGAGTACTCCTCAATAGTTTCTTTTTGAAAGTTTTAGCAATCGGTAATATAATTACAGTGCAATCTCCGTAATTCGAGCTAATTGTTGCAAGAAGATAATCGAATTATGGAATGTTTTCGGAAAAATCAAAAAATATTTTTAATATACAGCTGCTGGATTTTCTGTCTTATTTAAACAATTTAATTTTGCCCACAGGTGACTGATGCCATGTCCGAATCTAAAATGAAATGTAGACAGTACAGTGTTGATTATTTGAAATTTGGCTTCATTCCATCATTGCCGGACAAACAATCGCCTATCTGCCTTTTATGCAACAAAGTTTTGGGCAATGACGCTATGAAACCATCTAAACTGCAAGATCATCTGAGAAGATGCCACCCTGATAAAACAGAGAAAGATTTGAAATACTTTCAAACACTCAAAGATAAATTTCAGGAGAGTCCTACACTGGACAGAATGTTCGCTTCGACGTCACAAAGAAATGATGATGATGATGATGATGGTTTGCGGGCGTCTTACAATATCTCGTTACTTATAGCAAAATCCGGAAAACCGCATACTATCGGAGAGAAGTTAATTTTGCCAGCCGTTGAAGAGGTTTTAAAAACTGTTTTACACAAACCTGCATCTGATATCATTAAAAGAATTCCCTTAAGCAACAATACTGTTGAAAGACGTATTGATGAAATGAGTTCTGATATTGTAAGCTTCTTATGTAATTATTTGCAAACGACCCATTTCTCTATACAACTGGACGAGTCAACTTTACCTGATAATGCAGCATTATTATTGGCATATGTTCGTTTTATTAGGAATCAAGACATCTACGAAGAACTGCTCTTCGCAAGAACTTTGATAACCGACACTAAAGGTGAATCAACATTTCATGTTTTGAAGGATTACTTCATTGAAAAAGCAATTCCTTTATCAAATATAATATCAGTAGCTACAGATGGAGCACCTGCCATGTTTGGACGTTATCGTGGATTTATAAGCTATTTAAAACAAAATGTGTCAGGGGTGTTAGCAATACATTGCGTCATCCATCGACAACATTTAGTTGCTAAAAATTTGAGTGTTAGATTGCATGAATCACTTCATTTAGTCATTGACGCAGTAAACCGAATCCGAAGCAACGCGTTGAATACGCGGTTATTTGCGCAGTTGTGTGAAGAAAATTACGAACACTTTCATCAATTAAAGCTCATCTTATCAGCGTTTCTTGCCAGAGTTAAACTAATGAAGCAATATTGGACGGGGCGAATTTTCTCAGTTCCCCAATTTGTCACAGACAAGCTGCCAGGAAGACGACGTTTCAACTTACGTTCAACATTTAAATGCCCTCTATTCAGATTTTGAATTTAGGTTTGAGGATATTTTGACTATGGTAATACCACCGTGGATAATTAATCCATATGATGTCATAGAAGAAACGAATGTCATAATACAAGAGGAACTGACTGAACTAAGTACAAACGAAGAACTTAAGGTTCAGTTTAAAAACGGATATCAGCAATTCTGGCTGCAAAACAACATACCCGTTATTTATCCCGTATTATGGAATATAGCGAGGAAATTTTTAATTTCCTTTCCATCGTCATACCTAGTGGAAAGGGGGTTCAGCGCTGTTACCAATCTCCTAACGAAAAAAAGAAACAGACTGGACATCATTAGCCGAGGAGATTTAAAGAATTGACGCCAAATGTTGATAATTTATTATTAAAGCACCAGGTTCATCCTTCTCACTAAAAATATTGACTTATTGCTTATGTTATTTTATTTATAGTTTATTTTATGTTTATTGGTGTCTGACCAATAAATGCCCGCATTGGGAATAAGTGCCTGCATTGATTTTTTTAAAGAACCCCCCTTTTTTATATATTATTTAATCAAACTAACAGTGAAATTATTGTAGAACATACGTTTATGTTATAATTAATAAACGAACTCGCTTATTGTACTATTTTAACTAAAAAACTTTTTTTTATTATTTTTCACTTTTTTTTATTTTATCCCTCTTATTTTTTTTTCAATGCGGGCACTTATTGGTCAGACACCTGTTTATTTAATGTTACGTGTATTTTACATAACAGATACAAAATTTTATTTTGAGTAGTTTTAATTTAAATTCAATTAATAAATGTATAAATTAACATGTGTTTTTACTTTAAGTTTTTAACACTAAACTTCACTACAGTTAGAAATTTACAGGAAATCAATATTAGGTAAGTAGGGGGTCTACCCAACACGGAAAAACATGGCAAGGGGTCTACGAGACAAAAAACTTTGGGGAACTCTGCTCTAGCTGAACAGTGGAGGTTGTTTTGCTACCCTGGTTACCTATGAGAAGTTATTTTTATTTAGAATCTATGAGGATCGTTTAATTTATATTCGTAGGTAACTGTTGTCATTTACATTGACATTCAAAAGGTCTTTCATCAAATAGATTAGTTAAGCTCAAATTTGCTGGCCTGTCAGACCCTTTGCTGCTTCTCATACACTCATATATCCTGTAAAGACATATGAAATATGGTAGCTATCAATCCAAGACCTATAGTACATCATCTGGTGTGCCTCAGAGGTCCAACGCAGGGCCTTTGCTGTTCATAACCTTCATCAATGATTGATCGCTGTCTTTGCCATTCATGCATCTCCTTTACGCTGTTATCAATCATCTGAATGAATGCATTCTGTTGCAAAACTGCGTGAACTTTATCTACTTATGGTGCTCTAACAATCAGTTTAACATTAATATTTATAAATGCAAGGTTATGTCGTTTAATAGATAACTATATCTAAGTACTGTACGACAATTATAACATTGATGGTAATCCTCGACTTTCAAGGATTTGGGTGTCGCGTCGACGCTACACTGGCATTTAATGACCACATCCTTCATATGGTGAATACAAGATTTAAAGCATGAGACCATTACGTCAGAAATTGCTAGTATCGCATAATTAGATCACTTTTATGAGTAAGCTGGAGCATGTATCTGTCATTTGGTCAAATTTTTTTTTATCTAAAGTGGCATGGTCACTACCTCGAAAGTGGTTTTGACCATTCGGCGCTGCTGAGAATCTTTCAAGTCGAGTCGCTACAACTCGGGCGTCATTTATCGGTGCCAAGCTTTTTACATACAAAGTACACTTTATCTGAAGTCACTTGAAATAGCATAAAAACCTTTGGTCGGCGCGTCCTTTGTAATTTCATGACGTATCATAGGCGTGCGGTCATTTATTTAGAACGATAATAATAATGTTTTTATATCACAATAAATGGATTTTACTATCTTCTTATTTTTTTGATTTGGGATAAAAAATACTTATATTGGGAGTTTAATTTATGTTGACTGAAAGTTAAGAAATAGAAAAATTACAGAATTCCAACGTTTGACATAGGCAAATATTTACATAGCAGGTAGGTATATAAAAAGGTATATAAAGACTTACATTATAGGTGTTTATATATCATCCTCGCCTTCGGAGCTGTCGCTAGAGTCATCTTGTAGAGGAATTACAACGGGATTTACAGGAGGCAAAACACAATATTCATTTTCTTTTTCAATAATATGCCTAGAACACTGCTTCCATAGGTCTGTGGCAGCAATATGAGATACTGCATCTCTTATTGTGGCCAATAGCGATTCACTTAATTGAGGGGTCTGATTATGTTTTCTTACTTTTTTTTTTAAAGCAGCCCAGACCAACTCAATCGGGTTAAAAATGCAGTAATAGGGAGGTAAACGTAATACTTCATGGCCATTTTGCTGAAGCAGATTGTCAACAACATACTCTTTTTAAAATTTTTGTCTTTTAATAAGATCCAATAGTATGGCTTTGGTTGATTTTTGTGGTATTTCCATTCCCTTATCCTTCCTAAAATCAATAATGTCTTGTTTTTTTGTGCCTGTATTCGGAATTCTGTTTTTCTGTCGGCGCATTGTCCATAATAATCACTGAATTTGGGGAAATGTTTGGTATTAACTGCTGCTCTATCCACTTTTCAAATAAGTCGGAGGTCATGTCCTCATGATAGTAGGCACATGATTCTTTGATATTTTTGGCAGATAACAGCAAGGCATTAGGTATAAATCCATTTTCACTGCCAGCATGGAGAATAATGATTCGTTTTCCACGGTTGCATGGTGCATTTAAAATGCACTTGTTGCTGTCGTCAACCCAGCCGTACTGCACAATATCATGGGTATCATACCACGTTTCATCCAGGTAAATCAGATTTCTTTTCTGCTCTCTATAGATTTTAACTTTGTGCAAAAATCCTTGGCGCAATTCAACGATTCGAGACGACTCCATAATCACCATTCTTTTATCTAATTTTTTGTATTGAAAACCACACAGTTTTACAATAGAGTGCAGTGAGTCTAAGCATTTGTAATTATAAAAATCTTCAGGATAATCTTTTAATTTATCCCGTATCATTTCCAACGTAGGCACCAAATTTTCTTTATAAAATCCGTATATTATACGACGAATATCTTCCTGAAAACCCACGTCTATTCTTTTTAATTTTTGCCCTATGCGCTTTCTGTGGAAGGAATGGTTGACTACATCTCCCCTTTTTATAACCCGATAAATGGTAGACCGACTGATTTTTGTCAGGATACAAATTCGGTTTAAAATTTGATTTTGCGAGGAATCTGGATTTTCGTTTTTCAGACAATCATACATATTTAGGATTACTCTTTGGGTCTGTTCCTCTAAATCTTTATGAAAGAATTCTGCCTGCACAGGTTCATCAACCATCTCCTCGTGGCTTGGAGCATTTTCCCAAGGTCTCCAAAGAGCCATATTTAGGACACACAAGAACAATCAACACAACAATTAAATCAACAAGTAAACTGAGTATTCAAAAGTCAAAAACACACAAACTAATAAAATCTATGAAAAAACACGGACAGACTAAAGAAAACACGTTTATTCACAGCTACACGGCACTGGCTAAACTGTTTCAATTTTCAGTAGCCACCTGCACTTGTTCGGAGCTCTGAAATACACGCTTTCTCATTGGCTATGTCCACGCATAGGCGTGCTTTACTCCACGTGGACCGGTGAAACTGCCTTTGATCTTATACGGGGGATATTTGCTGCGAAATTTGGCGATTTTTGCAGCAACAGAGCGTGTTAAATATAGATATATAAAACGCACCCGATATTTCACAGTGTTTCAAGTGACTTCAGATAAAGTATACTGAATAATCAAAATGCTTGCACCTCAATATTAAGTGTAATTGATTTTGGCGTCGCTGGGTGAGGTAGTCGCTGTCAGAATTTGTTTTACCCTGACATTTGTATTACAAACATCAGATGTAAATCAATGTTAAGCTATATGTGTTTCAATGAGATTCGTTCTGTATGTGATATTTTTTGTGATCGAGAAGACCCTGTACGAGCCTCTTCCCACTTCAGTTGGCCCAACTATTGAAATTTTGGTTTTTTTCTTATCAAACACAAATAATAAAAATGTCGCAGGGTGTTATAGGTTTAAAATATTAACAATGAATGTTTTGATAATATGTAGTAGAAAACACCAACTTTATCACTCCCCAATTAAATTTGCAGCATAAAAATAACACATGTTGCAATTACAGCATATCAACCTATTTTCATTTCAATGCAAAATAAGACTATAATGCATAGGTGGCTGTGAAAAATAAAAGCCATAACAGTTGTTTTTATTAATCACAGCTATCAGAATACGTTTTAAATAGTTTTGGGTAGTTAAGGTTTTCAAAATGGGTAGAGGAAAGGTTATTAGTGAGAAAATTCGGTTACTGATAATTAAACTTTTTAATTCTGGGAAATCAAACTCAGAAATTGCAACTTTGTTAGACTTATCGCGGTACAGTGTGAGAAATATTGTTAGAAGATATAACGTGGAGTGACGCTGTTGGAAGGAGAATTTCGAGGTCCACAACTCATAGAGAGGCCCACAAAGTGAAGTAAAAACCCTAAAGTTGCACAACTTGTTTATAGGCCAAAGAAAAGCCACTATTAACTCCACCGCAAAAGAAAAATCGGCTTAGATGGGCTAAAGAACATAGACAATGGACACCTAAACAATGGTGTGCAATACAATGGAGTGATGAGGCTCGATTCGAAGTTTGTGTTGGTGACAGTCGCAGTAGAGTTATTCGCAAAAAAATGAAGCATTCCTTGTTGACTGTCTGAAGAGAAAAGTGAAATTCCAGCATCCATTATGGTCTGGGGCAGTATGTCATCAAAAGGAGTAGGAAAACGTCATTTTATTAATGGAAATGTGGATACAAACAAATGTTTGGCAATTTTAGAAGAATCGCTTTTACCAGTGATGGAAGAATGTTTGACATCCGGCCAAAATTTCAGCAAGATGGTGCAGCGTGTCATACCTCAAAAAAGGCTATAAAATGGATGGAAGAAAATAATGTACCACTTTTGAAATGGGTTTCTAGCAGTCCAGATCTGTCACCTACTGAAACTTTGTGGCACGACATGAAAAAGGTTCTACGACAACATCCTGCTCGTACAATCACCGAACTGAGACAAAAGCTTTAAGAAATATGGCATTGTTTTACACCAAATTTTTACCAAAACTTGGTTAACACTATGCCCCAAAGAATTTCAACCGTAATAAAAAATAAAGGTGATTTTACCCAATGGTAATCTTTCAATTGTTGCTTTGTTAACTTCGCGCATTTATTCGCACATTGTTTATTTGTTCAGATGATCTATTAGTTATAGGTCTAAGTGATTTCAAATATGTATTTTTTACGACGAAATATTTTTGAGAAAATAAATTGTTTTAGAAGTAAATGGCTTCGTCATGTTTAGTTTATAAAGGCATATTTTGGTACAAATCTTGAAGTGGGCCAACTGAAGTGGGAAGAGGCTCGTATTGGATTGTTACCGGGATTTTGGTGTGATGTAGTATCAATATATTGAAAGCTATTTACACATTTCATACACACTTGTATATTATATTTATGTGTGTGTTTATTTTTTCATCTTCCGCTTTTGTTAAATTATTAATCTATTTTGTTGTTACGTTTCCTCTAATTGGATGCAAGCTGTTGAGAATTATAATTATGTTAAATAAATACTTATATAAGCAAAAGACTGATGTTGAGCAACAAGACAATATAGAATAACTAGTGGCCAAAGATATATGACCCTCGAGATTATTTAACTTCGCGTGATTTACGGTTTTCGACCATAGCCTGGCTGCGTGTATGTATCGTTAGGGATTTCGTTTACTGGCTGGTCTCGGCTTTTAAACATCACACATAAAATGCGATTTAAAATGTACCGAAAAGGCATAATAGGATTCCTGTGTGTTTTTCTCAAAAAAAATATAAGAATTACTTATTGAGCTCTTAGGTTATTGTCTTCTCTTTGAATCGTACGTATTATGTTTTGTTGTTCTAATCGTACGCATTATGTCATATTTATTAATTCTTCTTTTACTATTATTCTTCTTCTTTCCTTTTCTTTTTCAGTTTTTTATTTTATTTTTAAGGTAGTAATAAGCATTGACATGAAATTTATGGTTAAGTATAAATGGCCATTGGCTAGACTTCGCCATTTGTAAGGATACATAATTATGTATGTGTTACAATAAAGTCCATTGAATTGAATTGAATTGAATTGAATTGTGTTATAAGTGTGACTTATGCACCATCAGCTTTTTAATTTGCGGCATTTTAGTTGCGTCCTTAAGTTAGGCAACTCCGTAAAACGGATTCTCGTTCCTCTTATTAACTTGACGGATCCAAAATACGGATCCGCTGTTCTCTCTTCTTCATTTAGATATCATTTATACACATTTCAGCTAAAGTTTTTTTTATGAATAATCTCTGACGTTGCAGAATGTACAACCTTGGTGGAAAGTACGTCATTTCCTAGTTATTTTTTTCAAATGTAGGAAACGATGCTTGAGAATTTAAATTCAGTTTTGATATCTCAAAGATCCAGTTACTCTTTTCCTGCTTCCAGTACAACAGGAGAGGAATGTTCATAGAAATTCTCGCAAAACCCATGATTTTGCCGGCTGGTGAGAAATTATTGCAACTGCGAAAAATTGAGTTATTCGTGTGACTTGTCTGTGTGATTTAGTGACAAGTCGTCAGTGTTGGTTCTTCGAGCTGACTCATCATTTCAGATTTGCCAGAAGGAGAAGGTCCAACGTATCAACTTTGGAAGGAACACATCACAAGAGGGATGTTTGCTTTCGACTATCCGTCTCCCAGACCCAGACCGTACTGATGATTGCTACTAAGCATGAAACATCGCCATATACGGTTGTCCATACGGGCGCAACGCCAATGCTCTCAATCTGGTTGCAAAACATGTATATTAGTCTTTCGAGGAGACCTTACCCAACTAACAATTATCACTCCTATTAGAGTTGTAAGAATGATTATACAGTATTCCTTAAACAGCATTGTATACTGTAAGAACATTGGCAGAACCCTCCTAGAACTGCTATACAAGCGGAATGGGCGCACCTAATAGGACACTTCAGTCATTTAAGAGGTTGTATAAGGGCTGCAGGTAACAGCTATACAACAAAAGTGTAAGCCTCTTGCAGCCGCTATAGGACATTTGCGTCAGTGCAAGATTCAGTTTTTGTCAACTATACAACTATTCTGTTACGTGATTCTACTTTATTGCAACCAAACTATTTCTTACGTATTGTATAGACGAAGAAGAATATATAACTAACACATTACAGTCATCTTGTTTACTTACATATCGGCCATTGTGAATTTCATACACAGGTATATGATAAACTTCTACACTGTGTTATAGGGCTATTGAATTACTTGCGCAGCTAATTTTATTGTGATTATCGTCAAATTAGTTACGCAATTTCTACGGGCTTCGTATTTTATTCATATTTTGATAATGATCAAAAGTATGTCTACGCTTGACTATGTAGTAACTTACCAAACCTGCTTAGTACATGCTCAGAACTTTGGTTTGGCTTTCTCGGATCACTGTGCTCAGAAATTTGATGTTAATTTAGCACAACTCGAATCACATAAAAAATTGTAAATACAATTCAAATCAGGCCCTTCAATCAGTCGAATTTTGACGAATTCTGTTTTAGGTTTTTTAAGGAGTATGATGGACTTAACGATCTGAACGTTAATATTAAATTTGATAGATTTTTCGATCCTTTCTGTTTCTGTTTTCAAATATGCTTTCCCCGATCATCCAGAAACAAAAAAGCAAGGAAAAAATGCGTTTTTCTGACGAACTTATAATAGAAATAAGTAACCTCGAAAGACTGAATTAGATAAAGAATAACTACAATGACGAAACCCTTAATCAAAGGTATTTGATATGTAAAAAAGACATCAGTAAAAAAATTAAAAATGAAAAAGCTGCAAATCATAATCAACTCATCTCATTCAAGAAATAAAATTAAAACTACGTGGACAATAATCAATAAATTTCGTTGCAAAGCAATTAGTAGAGACAAAAATATTACTATAGCTATCGATGGCAGTATTGTATACTAAGTGACATATAAATCCGAACACCCAGTTTAAATGGTTTTATTTTAATAAAAGTTGGTGAATGTATTTATCTTACTGTAAATAACAAGTGGAAAAATTTTCAGCCTTACCAGTTGGACATTCCGGTTTTTATACTGCTCTAAAAATGAATATTTCAGCCGCAGTAAAGAATCAACGATGGCGGATTTTGGCTCTTGACATCCTTTACGATCGGTTACGATGCCTAGAGTACGGAGACCTGTACGATTTCGTCAACTTAGTGAGTTTGATAGGGGCCGTATAGTGGCACTTCGGGAAGCTGGACTTTCTTTTCGGGCAATTGCAGTTAGAGTGCAAAGAAGTGTAGACACTGTGGTTAGGTGTTGTCAGGCATGGCTTCGAGAAGGCCGTACGCAAAGAGCAAGGAGCACTGGACGCCGCCGTAGAACAACAGACCGTGAAGATCGCCGCCTAAGATTATTGGCCTTAAGGGACCGTTTCTCCACTACCAGGTTCATTGCAAATGAATGGTTTGCAGAACACGGAAGACCTATTGGCATGCGAAGTGTTTACCGACGAATGAAAAGCTTTGGCTTGTTTTCATACCGGCCACACTGGGTCCTCCCTTTAACTCGAGAACACCGACGTAATCGCCTTGAGTGATGCAGACACTGGTCACTCTGGGATCAGGAATGGAACAGTATTGTCTTTAGTGACGAGTCTCGATTTTGTTTAGGCATGCAGGATGGTCGTGCCAGGGTTAGAAGGCGACGTGGTGAAAGAAGGAATCCACAGTTTTTTGTTGAAAGACATGTTCATCACACTGTTGGAGTTATGGTTTGGGGTGCTATAGCTTATGGTTCCAGGTCACCTTTAATCTTCATCAGAGGTAACATGAACGCGCAGTGTTATATCCACGAAGTTCTAGAACCCCATCTTTTACCCTATCTTGACACCCTGGCAGATCCAACTTTCCAACACGATAATGCCCGACCACATGTTGCAAGAGTCACAATAGACTTCTTTCAACATAATGATGTCACATTGTTACCATGGCCACCAAGATCTCCCGACTTATCCCCAATTGAGCACGTGTGGGATATGATGGGTAGGAGATTGCTCAATTTGCAACGTCCTCCTCAGACTCTAGAAGCACTTCGAGAGGAGTTGGTGGTTGCCTGGAATGAGATACCACAGGAGGACATTGACCACCTGATCAGAGGCATGCCTAGGCGCGTTGGAGAATGCGTAGCACATCAGGGTGCATCCACACATTATTAAAGGTCAAAGGGCTTTAAAGCAGTGCAATCATCTTGAAATTTTTATCATTTACTTATTATGCTTCATTAAGTACTTATACAAAATTTTATTAAAATAAAACCATTTAAACTGGGTGTTCGGATTTATATGTCACTTAGTATATTTGATATGTAAAAAAGACATCAGTAAAAAAATTAAAAATGGAAAAGCTGCATATCATAATCAACTCATCTCATTCAAGAAATAAAATTAAAACTACGTGGTCAATAATCAATTAATTTCGTTGCAAAGAAATTAGTAGAGACAAAAATATTACTATAGCTATTCATGGCAGTATTGTATACTAAGTGACATATAAATCCGAACACCCAGTTTAAATGGTTTTATTTTAATAAAAGTTGGTGAATGTATTTATCTTACTGTAAATAACAAGTGAAAAAATTTTCAGCCTTATCCGTTGGACATTCCCGTTTTTATACTGCTCTAAAAATGAATATTTCAGCCGCAGTAAAGGATCAACGTTGCGGGTTTTGGTTCTTGACATCCTTTACGATCGGTTACGATGCCTAGAGTACGGAGACCTGTACGATTTCGTCAACTTACTGAGTTTGATAGGGGCCGTATAGTGGGACTTCGGGAAGCTGGACTTTCTTTTCGGGCAATTGCAGTTAGAGTGCAAAGAAGTGTAGACACTGTGTTTAGGTGTTGTCAGGCATGGCTTCGAGAAGGCCGTACGCAAAGAGCAAGGGGCACTGGACGCCGCCGTAGAACAACAGACCGTGAAGATCGCCGCCTAAGATTATTGGCCTTAAGGGACCGTTTCTCCACTACCAGGTCCATTGCAAATGAATGGTTTGCAGAACACGGAAGACCTATTGGCATGCGAAGTGTTTACCGATGAATGAGAAGTTTTGGCTTGTTTTCATACCGGCCACACTGGGTCCTCCCTTTAACTCGAGAACACCGACGTAATTGCCTTGAGTGGTGCAGACAACGGTCACTCTGGGATCAAGAATGGAACAGTATTGTCTTTAGTGACGAGTCCCGATTTTGTTTAGGCATGCACGATGGTCGTGCCAGGGTTAGAAGGCGACGTGGTGAAAGGAGGAATCCACAGTTTTTTGTTGAAAGACATGTTCATCATACTGTTGGAGTTATGGTTTGGGGTGCTATAGCTTATGGTTCCAGGTCACCTTTAATCTTCATCAGAGGTAACATGAACGCGCAGCCTTATATCCACGAAGTTCTAGGACCCCATCTTTTACCCTATCTTGACACCCTGGCAGATCCAACATTCCAACAAGATAATGCCCGACCACATGTTGCAAGAGTCACAATAGACTTCTTTCAACATAATGATGTCACATTGTTACCATGGCCACCAAGATCTCCCGACTTATCCCCAATTGAGCACGTGTGGGATATGATGGGTAGGAGATTGCTCAATTTGCAACGTCCTCCTCAGACTCTAGAAGCACTTGGAGAGGAGTTGGTGGTTGCCTGGAATGAGATACCGCAGGAGGACATTGACCACCTGATCAGAAGCATGCCATGTTCCAAACACTTTTCACTATGAACTCGTTACAATAGAGGAAATTGAGCAAATTGCTATCATCACCAATTTTCCAGAAAACGATTAAGTACGGATGGAACTTATAGTCGATGTCAGTTAAATTTATGATCTGGTCTTTTTATGACAATTATCGTCCCATAACGTGTACTATTAAATGAGGTAATAAATACAAATGACAACTCATTTATTCTCCAACGTCCACTGTATTATTTAAAAAAGGCGTCAAGTAGGTTGACTGCACTAGCGCCGTTATCGGTTCATACATAAACTAGACCGTTTCTTTTTTTCTTATGATATTGCATATTGACATCAGCTGAGGCATACCAGAGCTCCTCGAATATTGATACACCCTGTTTCTCTTATTGACAGTAATAGATTGTTCAGCTTCAAGCCATTCAATACAATTCCCGTTCCCGCAAAAAAAAAATCGGCCTGTTCGTCAAGATACTAAGATAGCTTGTATGGCATGGCAGCTGGACTATGACTAATTAGAGCGAAACCAGATAAAAGGAACAAATTACAACGCCTCTGCTAAGTTTATCTTCATACGTATCGGAATTGCACAAAGACAATCGATAAATCACTGGCTGTTAGATAGAAAATTGTTACTGATCTGATTGAATTTACCGATAGGATTTCCACTATATAAAAAAGTATTTTTGTAAATTATCTGTTATTGCGACAAGTAGAACGTATAAGAATCTTATGCGCGCCAGAAATATTACGTAAAAAAATCAATATTATGTCAAAAAAAGAATGTCAACTGTCACTAAATAGCCGCGCCTACTCCTAATCTGCAAAGTACCTCGTGTTGGTACGAGGGATGTCTTTTAAGTTTTGCATATGGAAATAAAACAATACGGCAGGTAGTTTTAAATGACTTTGTTGTTTTTCGGAGTATTCTCCACGACTATTAATACACATCTGCATGAGCTCGAACCAATTCTCGAAGTACTTATTCCACTCGTTTGCTGGCAGATCCAAAACTGCATTTCTGAATGCGTCAACTGCTTCTTCTGGTGACTGGAACCTTTGACCACGCAGTCTGTTTTTAATTATTGGGAAAGTAAAGAAATCGTTAGGACTTAGAGCGAGACTATATAGAGGATGGTCCAATAATTCCACGTTTTCTTCCGTTAATACTGCGTTGTTTTGTGGGCTGTGTGCGAGCTTGCATTGTCTTGGTGGATGATGATTCTTCTTTCGAGGTTGATTTTTCGAATCTCGGTGATGAATTTTGGCAAATAAATGGTGGTTTACCAATCCGCAGTAACAGTTCTTTGCTCATTAAGAGGAATTGTTGGAATATGACCCGCTTTTGACACAAATGTCGCGACCATCTTTTTCGAAACACTTCGAGAACGGATGACTTTTGTTGGCTTCTCTTCACCTTGGAACACCCAAACAGCCGACTGTCGTTTATTTTCTGGTTCATAACAGTAAATTCACGATTCATCACCACTAACAATGCTGTACACATTTTTTGAGTTTGCGAAATTGAAACGGTCAAGCGTTTTTTGACACCAATTAACCCTGGCTGCTTTCTGCATTTCAGTCAACAGGTGGGGTATCCAATGAGAAACTAATATTCCTACTCCTAATTTTTCATGTAAAATTTTTTGAATTGAGGCGTTTGAGACCTTCAAGGACGCCTCAATCTCGCGATATGTCACATGTCTATCTTCAATGATGAGTTTGCGCTCAGCATCGACGTTTTCCTGGATGACTGCCGTTTTTGGTGCACCCACCCTGGGATCGACGCTAAGACTCACCCGTCCACGTTTGAATTCTCCATACCAACGGGAAATTGCCGACTGATGTGGCGTTTCGTTACCGAAAACAGACAGTAACTCAGCAAGGCATTTTTGTTGCGATAATTGTCTCTGAAAGTTGTAATAAATTATGGCGCGTCAATGTTCTCGGTTGAGTTCCTTTTATCTAATGACTTGGTGACACTTAAAAATTCACAGTAGTGAGAACACTGCACGTATTGTTGTGAAACTTTGAATTTAAGTTTACGTCAGGTTAAGATTCAGTACTGACGTTCGATCCGCGCGGCCTACTATGTTTCTGTATGCAAAACTTAAAAGACATCCCTCGTAGAAAACGTCTGCACATGTCCATCTAGTGATCGTTGGTTGTCAGAGCGGTCAGTGGGACTTCAGCTCTTGTAGGTATGCCAGGTCCGGTAATCTAGAAACCGGACAATTTTAACCCTTAAATTGGCAAAGCCATGTTTTGCAATTTTTCTGGTAACAGTGGATGTTGATATATTTACTGGCATCCCAATAAGTGATTATAAGAGAAAAATTGTGATTTTTATGGAATTTTGAACAGATATAGGATGTATCCGATAAGATACATCACCAATTTGAGTGAAGTTGTTTGCTACAATGTAATGTATGCTAAGAGATACACTGCCAATTGTTAAGTTATATAAAAGGATACAAGAAAATTATGTAAAATAATTTATTGATTGTTTATAATGGACAACATTTGCATGAAATAAGAAACCGACAACCTCTAAGCACAAATAAACGAAAACATCTTTCATAATTTAACAACAAATCCAAAGTTGACGTTCACTGGAACCTGTCAACTACTCTGATGGAATGTATAATAGCAGTTCCGATCTTTCACTAAACATAGTCTTGTGCCACACTTGGTATACGCCCAATGAGTTTCTCCCTTTTTGCATAATCGACATCTACCTTTGCTTATATACTGCGGGAAGTGATCGACTCTGTCATGTCTTACATCTATTGGTGGTCTAACTACAACTGCTTGTTTGATCCTTTGTTTTATATCTACATTCTCGTTCACTCTCGAGTCAGTTGATCTTCCTTTCATTCTCAATGATTTCGAGACATAGTATCTGAATTCTTTCAGACTGATGTTTTCCACGTTGCCCCCTGATTCTGCACACGTCAGCTTAGTTTCTCGACGGTAAAGAAGCCAAGCATTATTCATGCATAAATCTATCATTTGAGCAAAAATAGATAAATACCACCGACGAGTCTTCAGCCGAGTTCTGTAAAGTGAAACTAACATATCCATAAGGTCAACTCCACCCATGTGGCGGTTATACTGTTTTACAATACTCGGACATGGTATATCAGTTTTATCTTTTTTGTGTTTCGTATACCGTGTAGCAGTAGCTACTGGCTCTACTGAAACATAAGAGCTCACAAGAATGACTGCCTTATTGTCAAACCATTTAACGCAACTGATTTTGTTGACGTTATCATTTTTGAAGCAAAATGACCCTCGACCTCTTTTCGCCAAGGCTTTGTCGTTTTCTAATGAACAGATCCCCAGCCGATTGGATCTTATTGTGCCGAGAGATAAAATTCCGTAGTTTTGTCTCAGTATGTGCACCAATTCCAAAGACGTAAAGAAGTTGTCAAAATACACAGCCGAGTACCTAGATAGGGACTTTCATAGATTTGCATAGACTAAGAATAACTTTCGCTCCTAATCCTAAAGTATTCTCTTCGCTGGTAAACTGGTGATATTCTCTGAATGTCTTTTCTCCTCCATAGATGAGAAAATCATAGACCAATCCAGATACACCTGCTCTCACAAAGATTTTGAAGCCCCACTTTTTGGGCTTAGATTTTATATATTGCCGCTTTGACCCGGCCTTCTTCCCTTTATATGGTACCATCATTTCATCAATACTCTGTTTTTTCTCTTCTTCTACACTCATACAATTTCTTCTCACTATTTCTAAAGCTGGCCTAATTTTGAAGTAAGGATCGTCGTTCTGATTTGCGTTGTTAACAAAGTGAATGTGTCTTCTTATCTGTTGATAACGTTTTAGCGACATGATTTCCGCGATATCATTATATCTAAATTTTTGACTCCAATAATCAGTATAAGCTGGCATTTCGACTATTCCCATCAGGATTTGAATAGCCAAAAATCTTTCATTTCCTCGAGTGTGACACATATTGATTTGCCGGTTTGTTGAACTGAGTATAAATTAGTGTTGTCAACGAGCATTTGTAATAAATCATCTGAGAAGAACATCTGAAAGTATTCGTATGGCGTTTTCACTCTATCAGGCGTGGTAAAATTGTCTTCTGGAATATCTACTGAAAAAGCAAACTGTTCATTTGTCCAGCTACATTCAAGTTTTTTCTTTTTCACCTTACTCCTTTTCCTACTGACTTCGTCTTTTATCAGCTTGTCTCTAACAGCATGACTCACATTTTTTCTTTTTTTGCCCGTTTTAGAATGTGATCTGGTTTTTAGTGGTGTAATCGCAAATGAAGTTCTTGGAGTCGAAAATGCACAGAGACTTACTTTTTCTGGTGTATTCTGAACAACTGGGGTTGCTTCATCTGGAGAAGCGTCATTGGTGTTTGACAAATCCTTCATTATATCCTCCATTACTGCAACTGCTTCATCAGGAATCGATGGAGCCTCGGAAGACTCACTATTTGAGTCCCTTATCATATCAAACAGCTTTCCAGGAAATTCTTCATCTTCACTTGTGTCACTCAGATCAGAAGATGCAGGTGGTAGAAGGGCAATTATCTTGTCCTTCCGTGTTAGTGCCATAATAGAATAGTTTCTTCTGGAAAATAAACATAATCACTAGTATCTGAGCCAGAAATAAAGACATATTTTATTAATTTGAACATATGTTTAGGTTAAGTGTGTGTATAATATGATGCACACCTAGGATACTTCAATTTACGATAAGTTGGCAACGTATACTATGCGACACACAACAAACTATAAATTGCTTAAAGAGAACTTGGCACTGTAGATCATTAGATACACAACAAATAACTATCCCTTTTTTGAGGAGCTGGCAACGTAGACTACGAGATACAGTAAAATTAGATCAGCAACTCTGACCAAGTGGCTCATCATTATCATCTAAATCTAATTCTATACGATGCACCTAACATCCATGTCCTCAAAGTTACAAATTCTTTGTGAATATTTGTTTTACTTTACTAGAAAATTATGAGTACTTACCGATAATTCACGCCACTCAATGCTGTCCGCTGACAAGTTTCGGCCATTACATTATAAATCCACAAAATAAATGCCAGATGGCGCCAGAAGTACCAACTCAAGTGACTGAATGCCTAATGAAGGTATTTTCGGCAAAAAAGATTTGATATGTTGACTCGCATCGTTAACAGGGATATTTGAATATGTAGTATCGTATAAGATACAATACCAAATTAAGGGTTAAGGAAAAAATGAAAAGGAAAGGAGAGAAGGAAGGAAGAGGGCAAAGAGGAAGAAGAGAATTTTTTAGGACAGGGAGCGTTTAGGCAATGTTACAATCACTTGACACATTTTGATATGGTCTAAAAATATTTGATTTTTGTAAGGATTTTGTCAAAATGTTCCAGTTTTCGTTGTGGGGCACGCTGCCATTTTGGATTGCAATCCAAAAGCGACATAGACCGTTACCCCCGACATAACAAGGCCAAACAACTCAGCTGCGAAAAGGCTGCGACGTCACGCTATGTAGGCCAGTTCATATTCTTATGGCGTTTCGCCATGCTGGCTGGCAAGAGCCGTAGGATAGATTGAAATTCCCACAAAACCATTCTGGTTTTTTAATATCCATACATCATAAAGTTGAATATTTTTCGTTGTTCAGGAACTTAACAAACATCCACACTATATTCACAGCGATTAAGAAATACCCAAATATATGTCGTAGAGCTATCAGCAAACCTAAAAACCTGCAGAAAAACTAGAAATTTGCAATATTTTTCTTCTGAGTAGATATTCTGGGTTATATTTATATCAGACGTTATTTGAATACAGCTGATTATTGCATTTCAAGGAGTGACACATGTGTGGGCTCTGTCAACTATTGGTACCAGTCACAAAACATACTCTGAAGGTTTAATTCCATGCTATTCAATCACAACACGGTTGTGAGGGTGCGACAGGGTTGCCAGATTGTGCATTAATATCCCGTTTCACCCTCCTGGTCCCAGTGAAGTAAGTTCCGCCAACTGTTGAAATATACTCTAATATGCTTATAAGACCATTTGTGACATTTTTCCCAAAATCATTGCACAACACTTGAAAAAATGCAAATGAAAACCTAAAATTATTTCCATGACGCCGCAAAATAGCTCCGTCGGTACCTTGGGTTATACACCTTGACAGTAGGGATGTTCGATACGATCCTATATTTAGAAGTATCAATACATTTCACGAGTATCGTCATCTTTCGATCCGGACTGTGTCATAAACAGTGACTGCCATTTGGCTGCGACATTACCCCTGCCATAAATAGGAGATCTTCGGTCCTCGATACGTGTGCGAAGTTTCAAATTAATCAAACATCTGGAAATTGGTGAAAATTATGTTCAAAGATCCCGTTACATACATACAGGCCGAGCTAATAAAAGCGTGTTAATGAAAATTAATAAAAAGAAGGTCTAGAAGCGATGATGCTGGAAAAAATATTAATTTGGTATGATCGATACTACATCAAAAAGGCGGAGTGAAGGATCGTCGCCACCACGAACCTACACTAATAAATACTGCCTAAAGGTATGAATAAGCTAATTGAAGACCGATTTTGATCTGAATGACAAACAGTCGTAGTACCGGTACCAATCGACCCGGTAAGACAGGTACGACGAATAGAGATATGCGGCATGCGGCGGCGAGTCCGAAACTTCCGTCGGCGTTGCTGCAGCGTTGGCGAACTGCCTTAAATTACGATGATTATCGCGTAAGTATAGAGTAGGAATAACTCGGTCGACTACCGTCATCCGAACAGGCGATGCATCGGACGATGCCCGTTGGCTGGTGTCTCTTATAATACAAGAATAAAGGCTTGAAACCGTCAATACGTGTTTTATATTCATGCGAACTTGATTATTGCATACATTAACCAACTTCGGAGGACTGCATTTATTTAACTTGAGTGCCCCGTTCCTACAACTGTAACGCCTTTTTCATAGTTTTTCCTGTCCAGAAAGGCAGCGGTATTTCCAGATTTCTAGTGTTCCGGGTCAGTGCTCTATTTTGTCACAAATATGTATTTATGTTTCATATGCCTGAAATTTCCTACACTTCAAAGAGAAAACATAACCTGACAATAGGAGAGCGCTGACGCTGACTCAAAACAGAAGAAATCTAGAAACACCCTAACCTTTTTGAAGAAGAGACTATGAAAATCAAGGAGGCCATAAAGGCGTCCTACTTTTCTAGGAACGACTGACGATACGGCCCTTAGACACTGAGGCTGGATAGGATCTGTTAGGTTTCCCTCTAAGTGAACGTAATCAACCGTATACAACGTTGTTTCATGCCGTTTAGTTTTACGGTTTAGGTCTAGTAATGAAGAAGAAAGACAACGGAAAGCAAACAATCAAAATAGGTACTACCGAAAAACTCAGGTTGTAACGTGTAAGAGGTAGCATTGCCACCTACAAATGGGTGTTGCCGACCTCTGTCTGGGTAACAGGTAACTATACGTAGTTCCACATTATCTCTGATTGACCTTCAAATGAATCGAACGAGTGCCGCGAACCACATAGCCTAAACAGCACCGTACGTACATTTTAGGAGCACATTACGACACTTTGTGCGGAGACCTAAACCGGACGTCTAATGTCCAACAATTTGGGCACGTGTTAAATAATGGCAAGTAGACCGCTTCTACATTCAGCCAGAATCATCAGCCATCTAGCGGCACGGCTGTTAAACGGCAACTGAGATCCATGACAGTTCCGATTAACAGCAACTATGGTGCTATAGATGGCGCTTCGTGCTGATTTGAGAACGTCTTTATACATGTACTTTTAAGGCATCTTATATGTACGTACTTTCAAGTTTCACTAATATACCAAATGCACTATTTCCTTGCATGCATGGGGCCTCAATATTGTGGAGATACAGCTTAGGTTAATTAGGAAAAAGCTGCATTCCTTGGGGCGTATTAACATGCCGTTGAGAAACTTTCATGGCTCACTGACGTATTTGGGAGGAACTAAAATCTTTTTGCGACTATTTTAAGAAATATCATAAAGCTAATGGAACTTTTTCATGGGCACTTTTAGGCACTACATATCTCTAACTTTTGTGAACGACGTTTCGTTCTTAGGCAACCATCATCAGCTTTATTTTTTATATACTCCGACAAAAAAGTACACCCTGTATCTGATACTACCTTTATCTACGAATTCAATGATGTATCACAGATAACATTTGTTTTCTTAGGTATAAAGGAAAATGTGTTTTTACCGCTCTGCAATTGGTGAGTGGTAATTACCTATAGCTTATGAAGAGTAATTCACAGATCCTTTTATGCAGCTGTCATTTGACAACAAACGTATTACTTGTTATACACCATTCAACAGAGAATTTTACGTAGAACAAGATTTCTATAAAAGGTCTTATTTAAAATCTATCAAAAATCTTGTATTGAAGATGTGGATTCCTGATTTTTATTTTCAAATAAGTTTACTAATGTGAAAAACACATAAATACGAGCTTTTATTTACTTAGCCCGTTTTAATATGACCGATTTTAGGTTATTCACAAATTCCTTTATAGCGCCTCCATTTTGAAACGAAAATGTCACTTGTGACATCGTTGGGAAGGGATTTCCAATTAAAAACGAAAGTCAAGGTTAAATCGGAAGGCAGAGATAACCCATCCAACTTTCTAGAAATGCCTCTTAATGACCAACTAAACATGTCCCAATCTTGTAGCGTTATCTTTATTTGCCAAAAATACAGCGTTTTCAAATGTTCATTGTCACCCGGTATATGTTTTCATAAAGGCCCAAATAAATACCACCATATATGAGGTTTTTAATTTCTACCTAAGTTATTTGATGGCATAGGTGCCAGATCTCTGATAATTGTCTTAGATTGGCTATTTCCACTGAATAATTTGAAGAAATAAGTATTTTTGGAAGATTTTGATTTCGGGACCTATGAAAAAGGAGTGAGGGTAGCCTTTCTTTAATATCACATTGCCATCAGGCTCACCTCGGTAGTTGAATTTCCAGCAACATGGTAGAAAATTTGACTCCTGACATTCTCGACAGGGTACTATGTCATCTACAGGCATCGCAAGATTTTATTCCACATTTTAATTTTTGTGGATTATATATAGTTATCATGATGCCATTCATAATCAGTTCACATTTTAGTGCGCAGTTAGATACCTTTCTATAGGTAAGTAGTCCTTAATTTGGGGCAAATTTTTTATCTAGAAACTGTAACATTGGGTGGATTTTCTTTGTTGGGTGACAAACCTAGCGAGGCAATGATACTACCGACTAAGTGTAAGGTCTGTGACAAAAGGCTAAGTATAAGTTAATGGAAATTCCAAAATCAGTAAACGTTACAAGCAGCTAAGAGTGTTAAAATAATGGGTGATTTTTTTACTAGTATCTTTTTGGCAACACTGTTTTTGACAGATGACGCGTGAATCGTGTCTTGTGTCATTGTCAAACTTGTTCAGTTTGGTCTATAATTTAACCATGAATCGACTTATGAACGAACAACGCTTGCAAATTATTGAATTTTACTATCAAGGTTCATGCTCGGTTAAGAGAGTGCATCGAGCACTGCTTCCAATTTATGGGCAATTTGGTCGGCCTACTGAGGGAGCTATTCGGAAGCTTGTGACTAAATTTCGAACACAGTTTACATTATTGGACAAAACCACCGACACGCAGACGTAGAGTGAGGACTGAAAAAAATATTGCGGCTGTATCCGCCAGTGTTAGTGATGACCCTGAAATGTCGATTCGCCGCCGTTCTCCGCAGCAATTTTTCCTATTTCCGAGTCCATTTGTCCTGTTCTGCCTTAATACAAGACTAACGATTTTTGTCTTTCAGGGATAAGATGACTCACCTTTATGTATTCTTTTCTAAAAAGGGGCTCTTTTCGGAATATTGTACATCCATACTGTGTTCCAGTTAAGTATATATCAGATATACAGTGAATACGTACTATGTACGTCCTTTTTGTAGGTAAATATAATGTACATTTATGTGAAATTATCCTTACATAGTGTCCCACAGTTGCTTAATACCCAATACCTATTGGAATCGGTTTAAACTTTCCAAGAGATCGCAAGATTTCATATCCATAGTTCCTGATTTATATTGGGTGTCAGTAGACCGGCTTACAATGTAACCGGTCTCCGTTTCTTGGCCACAGTCGGCTTGGAATTTTAGCCACTGGTGCCGATGCACTTTTCGGTGATTGACACCGCCAAACACAGTGACCTCCAATTTACTAACTAATGAACCTAAAGAAAATAAAAATAGTAAATAACTACAAAGCTACATACAAAGCGACGCTCTCGTGGACCAATATTTAAATTGTGTGTTGACAAACGGACAGATGTTTTGAAATTGGTTTCTCTACAGTTAATATGCCAGGAGGATGCACAATGAAAGACAAGTGGCCCGCAGAAACTCTGATGAAAAACAAAAAACAACCGTGAGCATGTCCGCAATAAGCAACATGAGCAGAAAATGAAATATTGGTAATCGTGCGACGTAGTTTCTGCTTATTGACTTCATCAGGCCCAAATGGTTGTGCGTCGGAAAAGCGAAGTGAAAACATAATATGCCCATCACATCTGGGTACGGGTGTAACAAGAAGGATCACAAGGGTGGGAAGAAACCACAAACCAGAAACCAGCAGACATATACGGGTATGTGGCTTCGGTTAAAGGACCTCGTCGACCAAGGTCGTGGCCTTGAAGTACCACAATTGTAGCCAACCCCTTCCCTGATATAATCAACTTTCTATGAATGAATCCTAGGACTGTCAACGCGTCACTACTAAATGTATTAGCAGTGCCATTGGGGAGCTTGGTCGGATGGCTCACGGGAAAGAAGGAAAATATGGATTAGTCCATGCTATACCGCTGTGTACGATATTAATATACTAAGTGACATATAAATCCGAACACCCAGGTTAAATGGTTTTATTTTAATAAAAGTTGGTGAATGTATTTATCTTACTGTAAATAACAAGTGAAAAAATTTTCAGCCTTATCAGTTGGACATTCCGGTTTTTATACTGCTTTTTTTTAATTCACTAACGCTCTAAAAATGAATATTTCAGCCGCAGTAAAGAATCAACATTGGCGGATTTTGGTTCTTGACATCCTTTACGATCGGTTACGATGCCTAGATGCCTAGAGTACGGAGACCTGTACGATTTCGTCAACTTAGTGAGTTTTATAGGGGCCGTATAGTTGGACTTCGGGAAGCTGGACCTTCTTTTCGGGCAATTGCAGTTAGAGTGCAAAGAAGTGTAGACACTGTGGTTAGGTGTTGTCAGGCATGTCTTCGAGAAGGACGTACGCAAAGAGCAAGGGGCACTGGACGCCGCCGTAGAACAACAGACCGTGAAGATCGCCGCCTAAGATTATTGGCCTTAAGGGACCGTTTCTCCACTACCAGGTCCATTGCAAATGAATGGTTTGCAGAACACGGAAGACCTATTGGCATGCGAAGTGTTTACCGGCGAATGAGAAGTTTTGGCTTGTTTTCATACCGGCCACACTGGGTCCTCCATTTAACTCAAGAACACCGACGTAATCGCCTTGAGTGGTGCAGACAACGGTCACTCTGGGATCAGGAATGGAACAGTATTGTCTTTAGTGACGAGTCTCGATTTTGTTTAGGCATGCACGATGGTCGTGCCAGGGTTAGAAGGCGACGTGGTGAAAGGAGGAATCCACAGTTTTTTGTTGAAAGACATGTTCATCACACTGTTGGAGTTATGGTTTGGGGTGCTTATGGTTCCAGGTCACCTTTAATATTCATCAGAGGTAACATGAACGCGCAGCGTTATATCCAGGAGGTTCTGGAACCCCATCTTTTACCCTATCTTGACACCCTGGCAGATCCAACTTTCCAACAAGATAATGCCCGACCACATGTTGCAAGAGTCACAATAGACTTCTTTCAACATAATGATGTCACATTGTTACCATGGCCACCAAGATCTCCCGACTTACCCCCAATTGAGCACGTGTGGGATAGATGGGTAGGAGATTGCTCAATTTGCAACGTCCTCCTCAGACTCCAGAAGCACTTCGAGAGGAGTTGGTGGTTGCCTGGAATGAGATACCACAGGAGGACATTGACCACCTGGTCAGAAGCATGCCTAGGCGCGTTGGAGAATGCGTAGCACATTAGAGTGCATCCACACATTATTAAAGGTCAAAGGGCTTTAAAGCAGTGCAATCATTTTGAAATTTTTATCATTTACTTATGCTTATGCTTCATTAAGTACTTATGCAAAATTTTATTAAAATAAAACCATTTAAACTGGGTGTTCGGATTTATATGTCACTTAGTATATGATAATGGCCATGCCATTCTACATATACAATACTATCGCAACGCTGCTATAACTCGATATCGAGAACGAATTGGATGCAGTCATAGGCAGGCGGGGTTCGATGAACAAACGAAACAGACACACGAAAAGCGTCTGCAAATATTTTCTAAGTTTCAAATATGCACTAATAAATGCATAAAATTACCGAATTTGGAAGCGCATAAGTACACTAACATCAAAATATTGAGATATAACCCCCCCCATCCTCGCAACTCCCTACCCCCTAATTCTAACACTTACAACATTTTTTCTGAAAATGATCAGAAAGCTCTGAAAAGTAAAAAAAACGAAGTTTGAACGATTTTCATTTTTTCGTTTCTGATCAAAATCCG